>CM041803.1:1655712-1660712 GCA_023376895.1 Aspiorhynchus laticeps
ATTCTTTGTTTATATTTATTTTATTTTTATTATTAATATAGTAGTACACAGTAATGTTGAGTGTAATATTTTAGCACTAAATATCTAACCACCATTGAGAATTAAAAAAAATAATAATAAAAAAAAATTAAAGAAATGAATAAATAAATAAACAAGATAAAATTGAATAAAATTAAATAAAAATGTTTGGACAAATTACACTAATGCAAATTTGGAGAAAATGTGCTTAAATGACACAACAATAATGATCTTAATGGTCCTAAACATTTTATTCATTTCCTTCGTGCAAAATATGGATATATTTTGATAAATAGATATAGGTGAAAAAGGAGAAAAATTGGATTTAATGAGAAAGATTTAGTCATTCAGAATGAGCACAGGTGGAAATCAAAATCATAGTGACATCAACACACACAAATCATCACTCACACACACACACAATCACTCACTCTCTCTCTCACACACACACACAATCACTCACTCTCACTCTCTCTCTCACACACACACGTTGGTTTTTAATGGTTTATGGGAACTCTCCATTCTCCATAGGCGTAATGGTTTTTATACTGTACAAACTGTATTTTCTATCGCCCTACACCAACTCTACACCTAAACCTACCCCTTACAGGAAACTACAGGCATTTTTAGATTTTCAAAAAACTTAATTCTGTGTGATTTATAAGCTTTGTTTCCTCACGGGGACCTAAAATGTCCCTACAAGGTCAAAATATAGCTACTGGTATTACTATCATTTGTTCCTAATGTAGGGAATACCAGGTACACACACTCTCTTTCTCTCTCTCTCACACACACACACACACACACATGATCCATGACATGTTGCTAAGCAACGCAGGGTCTGGATTGTGCTGATAAGCGTCAGCGGTTGACTCTTGTGTGCGTCTGTGATGAAGCTCAGGAGGAGCTGCAGGACGTCTTTCTGATGTCATGGTGTCTGTCTGTCTGTCTCACAGCTGTCTCTGTCTCTCTCTCTCTCTGTCTCACTCCATCTCCAGTGATCCCACACACACACACACACACGTCAGTCAGTTCAGCGTCTCCTACCAAACACTGCATTTGCATTTGAGCTTTTTCCAGCAGTAGTTTGAGCACAGGACTCGTGTCTGTCTGTTCGTGTGAATCGCGTGCGATCAGCAGGATTTAGCAGCACACAAAGGGAAGGTCATTTCCAAGGCAGCACGTGCACAAAAATGATAGCAGAAGTGGAAAAGTGGCCCTCAAATGGGGTCAGTGTGAGCTCTCTCTGTGATTGGTGGAGGCGCCGCGCCGCACAAAGACTCTGATTGCTAATCACCCGCAATTACACTTATTCACATAATGATACCAGAATCAAAGGCCAGAAATAGCCGTCCATTTTCATCCATTCACATCTCACCGCCTGCTGTCACTCGTCCCTCCTCCATCCATGCTGCAGCCCATTACACACACACACACACACACACACACACACACACACACACACACTCACACACACACACACACTCACACACACACACACTCACTCACTCACACACACACACACACACACACACACACACACTCACACACACACACACACACACACTCACACACACACACACACACACACACACACACACACACACACACACACACACACACACACTCACACACACACACACACACACACACACTCACTCACTCACTCACTCACTCACTCACACAGACACACACACACACACACACACACACACACACACACACTCACACACACGCACACGCACACACACACACTCACACACACACACACACTCACGTACACACACACGCTCACGTACACACACACACACACTGCTGACATCTCTGAATTATGACAGGAGTTTTGTGTTTTTAATTCTCTCTCGCTGCAGATGGTCATGTGATCTGCTCAGGTTCCTCTTTATCATGATATGTTACCAAGAACCGTGATGTAGCCGGAAACAGGAGCACGTGATCTGACATACACGAAGAGCCAGTTAGTATGTAATATAATAATAAAATTATGCATAAAAAGTTTATACTTTCTAATAATTAGAATTCTAAATAATAATAAAAAAATCATCAAAAATATAATTTTAATGTGAAAATATCCATATATCCTGTTTGCATCTATTTCTATTATTGTCAAAAATAAGTATGCATGAAAGTTCAAACATAATGATTTTAATATTTAAAAATAATAAAATTATGCATAAAAAGTTCAAAATTCAGAATTCAAAATTCTGAAAAAATCCTCATCAAAACCTAATCAAAAATATTAGAACGTGAAAATGAACAAGTAAATCCATTAATTCTATTTGCATCTAATTCTATTAATGTAAAAAAAGTAAAATATTTAAAATAATACAATTATGCATAAAGGTTTAAACATTCTAATTCTAATATTTAAAATAATAATACAATTATGCATAAACACATTCTCTAGAATTCTAAATCCTAACCAAAACCTAAACAAAAATATTATTATAATGTGAAAATGATAAATAAATTGTATTTGCATCTAATTCTATTAATAACAAAAATAAAACAAATATTTAAAATAATAAAAATATTTAAATAAAAAAAATAAAATAAAAAAATACACAAACATGCAGCTAAAACAAACAATTCCAGGCAACATTACTTTACAGATAATAATGCAAAATCATTCAAATATGCTATTTATTTCATATTTAAATATGGTATGTACTATTTCAAATATTAGAATAGAGAAGAGCATAAATCTGAACATAGCTGAGGTGTTTAGTGCTACAATCATATCAGTCCATTCACTCTGAACCCGCATGAAGAGTTGCTTTATCAGTAATGAACAGACAGAATAACACGTCCCTTCACTAAAATATTAATTCAGTGATTTATCAAGACGAGCGAAAGATACAGATCAATACAGGAATCACGTCTGTGTGTCACTGATAGCATTGAGCTGAACTCACGCTGAATTCAGATCATTCAAAGTCATTTATTACATCATGAATACAAACCTGTTTACAAAAACCATCTTCACATTCACAAGCGTTTAATATCCTTCACATTACAGGAGCTGCTCGCTGCAAACGTGACCTTCCTCCTCGTCTTGTTTTCCAGCACAATGATCTAAACATTCTCAAATCAAGATGCATTTAATGGAGATGTACATCTGAGAAACTGATCTAAAATGAAGTCAGTTTATGATTAAAACAAGAACAAATATCTGCAAATGGAGTCAGAAAAATAAACCTAAATCAAAAGGAGAAAAGTACATTTTTCTGACACCATGTTTTTAGCATAAACTCACTTAAAGACTTCTTATCTTGTCTTTTTGCATCTCCAGTAAATGTATCTTGATTTTAAATTCATCTGGAAAACAAGACAAAAATCCTGAGGAAGAACATCATTTTAGCAGTGCATTAAAAGACAGATTATTAAACATCGTCCATTCAGAGAATGCTAAAACACTGCTCATGTCAAATGCATTTATTCAGACTGACAAACAAACAGTAACATTCACAAAGAGAGAGAGAGAGAGAGAGTGTGTGTTTGTGTGTCATGAGGATGAACATATGTGAGTGTTTGTGTGTTCATGGGAAGTTGTGCATGTGTTGGCCGCGAGCGTCAGCGTTGACCTACATCTGATTATTACTGCTGACAGAACATCCTTCTTCAGTCTTTGTCCCTGACCAACCAACTGTGACACACACACACACACTGAAGAACAGCTCTAACAGTCCAGATCAGATGAGGAGGAACGCCTGTGTTTGGTGTTGAAACCTCGCACGTATGTGACCCTGGAGCACAAAATCAGTCATAAGGGTCTGAAATTGAGATTTATACATCATCAATAAATCAGCTTTCCATTGATGTAGGGTTTGTTATGATAGGACAATATTTGGCTGAGATGCGATTATTTGAAAATCTGGAATCTGAGGGTGCAAAAAAATCTAAATATTGAGAAAATCACCTTTAAAGTTGTTCAAATGAAGTTCTTAGAAATGCATATTACTAATCAGAAATTAAGTTTTGATATATTTACGGTAGGAAATTTACTAAATATCTTCCTGGAACATGATCTTAATATCCTAATGATTTTTGGCATAAAAGAAAAATGGATAATTTTGACCCATACAATGTATTGTTGGTTGTTGCTATAAATATACCTGTGTTACTTATGACTGCTTTTGTGCTCCAGAGTCACATATGTCCAGCATGAGGTGTGCTGCTTACTCTGTGTTAGTTAAGTCAGTCATCACTAGTACTCCTAGTCAAGTGATCAAGCAGGAATGATTCCTCAGATCATGTGTTGTTGAGGAAAGTGTGCTGGTTCTTTACTAGTGATCAGGGTTGGGGATCGAAAATCTATTCCGGTCAAGAATCGGATACTTAACATTCGTTAACGTTCTCAGAACATTCGTTAACAAGGTTCTCTTCCATAATGTTAACAGAACATTCAAAGTTGTGTGGTTACAAAAACATTATATACATTGTTCATGGAACATTTTAGTTGGACGTTCAAATAAGGTTTTTTAAATGTAACAACCTGTTTCAGAATGTTCAGAGAACAAAGTAACGTTCCCATAATGTTTGCAAAATGATACAATGTAATGTTCCATTAACATTTGCATAACCAAGAAAAAATGTTTGTAAAACATTAAAAAACTGGACGTTTTGAGCGTTCATTACATTTTTACATTTACATTTATGCATTTAGCAGACGCTTTTATCCAAAGCGACTTACAGTACATTCAGGCTATACATTATTTTTTATTTTAATCAGTATATTAATTCAGAGAACGTAATGTTTTCTAACATAATGGGAACATTAGTGAAATGTTCTTAGAACATTTTTTTTGGCATACATGTTATTTTCTGGAGTTCTGCATCTTTAGGAAATGCAAAACTCTCGTTTGTAGATTGTTTTGTTCAGAACAATAATTCATCATCAGACTAGAAATATTTCTGAAGTGCGCAGAGAGACGCCGTGTGGCTTTAATTTGAGTTTCACATCT
>CM041803.1:1665712-1670712 GCA_023376895.1 Aspiorhynchus laticeps
CGGAGTTCTTGTCTGGTTTGTCTCTGCTGTCCGTGTGGATCTTCCTGAGCAGGTGCTTGATGCGTTTGTCGTAGAACTGGTAACGACGGCTGCTGTTCTCGTTAAGCTTCCTCACTTGACTCAACAGGAAGTTAGGAACCTGGAGGCGTATCACAGAAAGATCCTTATGTTTGGTAACATGGTAACTTCAGTTAGGACCACATTTAGGACAAAAGCTATTACAAAACAGCATTTCCTAAGTGCGTTATCATATCTTAACTACAGACAGGAAGGTATTACAGAAATTGACCAAAAATCCTAAAAACTGTCTTAAATTTAGAGCAACCCCACAGCTGTCCTAACTTCATAATCAAGCTAACGGAAAAAACAATTAAATTCAGTTTAAGTTTATTTGTATAGCGCTTTTCACGATACCAATCGTCGCAAAGCAGCTTTACAGAAAATATTAAGTTCCTACATTATATTTAGGAGTAGGTTATTAGTGGTGACTATGGCAGAAATGTACAGTAAGAAACATGCCTTGGTTACAAATTACATGAAATCAAACAGACGGTGAGCACTATTAACTGCAATCATTATATGTTGTGATTAAACGTTGCGATTAAGCAAAATTTGGTAGTTTTATATGTTGTTACAGTTGTGCTGTCCAACAATGGCATTACATTTATTAATAATTGAAAATGAAGAATGGAGATGTTTAATGTTAGAAAGGCTCTTGGAGGACCCTGAAGATGTTACATTTTGATGACAAAACACTTATAAGTAATTACATGTACATGTAGATATTACAGTTATTACAGGATCTGCAACCAGCATTACAGACACCTACAAAAGCGTCTCGGAGCATTACCACTTATAGTACAAGTAAATAATATCTTACGTTTTTTGCAAAAGGCAAATTTTCAAAGTGAAGTAGCTTCTGTTATTTTGTTTCCCTCAGCAGCAGCTCACAGTGTTGGTTGCTTGGCAACAGACCTGAGAGTGGATTGTCGAACTTGATACAATTGACGATTTCCTAACTAGAGATAAGATGCGAAGATAGGATAAGAATCCCAAATCGAGTTAAGATTTGCTTCTGTAATATGAATTTGAGAAAAATCCTAATTTAACGTATCCTATCTTAAAGGGATAGTTCACCCAAAAAAGAAAATTCTGTCATTAATTACTCACCCTCATGTCGTTACAAACCTGTAAGACCTTCGTTCATCTTCAGAACACAAATGAAGATGTTTTTGATGAACTCCGAGAGCTCTCTGAGCCTCCATAGACAGCAACGATCCTAACACGATCAAGGCTCAGAAACGTAGCAAGGACATCATTAAATTAATCCATGTGACATCAGTGGTTCAACCGTAATTTTATGAAGCTACGAGAACTTTTTGTGCACAAAGAAAACAATAATAACAACTTTATTCAACAATTCGTCTCCTCCGTGTCACCCTATAGCACCATTTTGGAGAGTATCACATAGGTAAACAACACATGCAACGTATATACATGGATACGCTGTTTATGTTCAGATCAAAGCATAAACAACATCCGCGTACATACATTGCATACGTTGTTTACGTATGTGATACTCTCCAAAATGGCTCTATAGGGTGACGCGGAGGAGACGAATTGTTGAATAAAGTTGTTATTTTTGTTTTCTTTGTGCACAAAAAGTTCTCGTAGCTTCGT
The DNA here is from genome assembly GCA_023376895.1 of Aspiorhynchus laticeps. NCBI lineage: Eukaryota > Metazoa > Chordata > Actinopteri > Cypriniformes > Cyprinidae > Aspiorhynchus > Aspiorhynchus laticeps. Next base: position 1,667,393 of record CM041803.1, read on the forward strand.
AAAATTACGGTTGAACCACTGATGTCACATGGATTATTTTAACGATGTCCTCGCTACGTTTCTGAGCCTTGATGGTGTTAATTGCTGTCTATGGAGGCTCAGAGAGCTCTCGGAGTTCATCACAAATATCTCAATTTGTGTTCTGAAGATGAACGAAGGTCTTACAGGTTTGGAACGATATGAGGGTGAGTAATTAATGACAGAATTTTCATTTTTTTTGGGTGAACTATCCGTTTAAGATAGGATACGTTAAATTAGGATTTTTCTCAAATTCATATTACAGAAGCAAATCTTAACTCGATTTGGGATTCTTATCCTATCTTCGCATCTTATCTCTAGTTAGGAAATCGTCAATTGTATCAAGTTCGACAATCCACTCTCAGGTGAACTATCTTATAGTTAAGACCTAAGATAAGAAACTTTCTGTATTACGCAGACGAGCAGATCAGACACTCTTGAACACTTTGGGAAGAAGCGAGGTTCTCCAGCTCTTTACCGTCCACAGCAGGTCCTGGTAGCGGATGAGGAGTCTCATGATGTCGGCCGCCCGCTCCGCCTGACCCTTCTCTGGACCGTCCACTGATAGTTTACTGGGAACGGCTTTGTGCAGGAAGAGGTTTGGAGCCATGATGGTGGAGACGGCCCACAGGTTCATGCGGTTACGCCGCTCGCTCAAGACCACCTTACTGAGGAACTCCAGCAGCGCCTGGAGAAACATGCATTCACATTTCAAGACAGTGGCTGGGTTTCCATCCTAAGTGGTGATTTTAACTTATGTGCAAAATTTGAATATCGCATAAAACATTTGTGAATAAGCACCGTTTCCATCCAACAATTCGGAGAGAATAATATCATCATTTCCTGATAAACTGGCACTAAATAGTCAAGTCACTGTTATATATATATATATATATATAGCGATTTTTACAATGCAGATTGTGTCAAAGCAGCTTTACAGTATTAAACAAGAAAATAGTGTGTCGAAATAGTGTGCTGTTCTCCAGACGAAACCAGCAGTTTAATTCTAGGCTGCAACAAAGTCAGATTGTGCAGAGGACTCATTAAGAAAAGTAGGAGAAGCCACTGAATATAATAATTCTCAAATATAATAAATTACTTGCGCTTCGAGTGAGCAGACGGAGGTGAATGTCAGCTGTTTGGGAACGCAGGTGTTGTAGACCGTTCTGGGAGGGAATTATACAGAAATACTTAGTTGACAGATTTTGCCGGGACACTTCTGAATGACCGTAACAGCATTTCAGATGCTGTGCAACAAAATCGGTCCGCTGGTTAGTCAGGTTATGCCGCAAAGTCACATGACGTTTTTGAACGCTCATGCGGGATTTATTCGCAAAATGCATTTCCATCTCCCATTATTCACATTAACCCTTTTTCGCACAAGCCAAAAACCACCTCAAGCGAACGTAAATACTTTTTTGCGAATTAAGAGTTTTCATCACTCGTTTCTGATGCGATACTTCAAAAATGCGCATAAAAAGAGGATGATGGAAATATAGCTAGTGTTTGGTTTTAATCTCGCCTTGATTTTAGACAGTGCTTGAAGTGGAAAAAATAAGTCCCCCATTTATTTATTTATTTATTAAATAAACAAGTACTTTTTAATAATTCACAATCTATGTATCACAGTCAATCAATCAATTTTTAAATCAAAGTTTTCAATAGAAATTAGCTCAGGTCAAGCTGCGATACCAAACAGGACCACAGGGAGACGCCAAAGACCACTAAACCTCCTGCCTTGACCCGACTGTATATGGATATATTCAGAATCACTAAACCTCCGCATAATCTAAAACACCTTCAGTCAGCATCCATAATAAACACTTGCTTTTAAGCTAAATACACACTGAAAAGAATAATTTACTGACATCTGGACGCAAGACACTGTTCTCTTCGCAATCTCTGATGAAATCAGCCGTGTTTTCTCTGCATTAGTGCTGTTTTTAACTTACTGTTTGAATTCGCCTGCTTCTTTTCCTGTTTAAGGTATTGTTTTCATTATAAAGTACTGATTCAAATTAGTAATCAATGATTAATTATTATTCTACCTCCCCTGACATGCTCTCGCGCTCCACACATTGAAAACCCCTGAGGTAGACCGACTCTGCTTGCATTCATCCACGTGATTGGTCGAGATGAGAGTTGACCCCCCCCCTCCGGGTGTTGTGATTTATAGTCAGTGTTGCCAACTTAGCAATTTTGTCGCAAAATTGAGCAACTTTTCTTCCAAAAGCACCTAGCAACAAATTTAGCTATTTTTTAAATTTATGTGTGACTCAAACTCAAATGATAAACGCACACATTTTCTATATAAGTTATTAAAAAAGAGTTAACCACAGACGCCTGGCAGTGCACACATCACATGAATTATGTTAGATGCTATTTGCAATTGTTCAATTTAACAATAATAATTTAATAATTGTTCATCTTGTTAGTAGCTTGTTCCTGCGATTGATAATCAGTTAGTAGTACACTGTAAGAAATATATCTAGAAAAATGGAAAAGATACTAGTAATTTTCCAGGACATTATCCGGTGTAACCTGAACACAAAATATAATGCATAATTTGAGAAAATGAAGGTAAAGAACCTGTGGAAAATTCCTTCATATTAACATAATAGAATGTGGCCTATTTTTACAGACTTTTCTTAAAGTGTATCATACTAATACACTGCCTAAAACTATAATTGTTCAGAATGTGTAGTTTTACTAGTTTACTAGCTAATAAAAATAAAGTAACGTTGTAATCATTCAAAAATGTGTTCAATTATTCAATGTTGCATTTAAAAAGTTATTTATATTTTAATATTTTATTATGCATTTGTATTATTTTACGAACAAATGTAAATGAACATATATAAAATATATTTTTGGCTGAGATTTGATGTAGTGATAATTTTGCATCGTGATTATGCGATGACATCATCGCACAATGACGTCACTACGTCATTTAGCAACTTTTAGCAAACAAATCGACCTTCGTTTAGCAACTTCCCTTGAAAATCAGTTGGCAGCAATGTTTATAGTGTCATTTCTAATCACCAGACACTGACACTTTTTACTCATGTCAGAAGTGCCGGTACGCACGAAAAAAGTGCAGGTACGCTAAAGACTAAAAACATCTAAACACCAAAAACTTACAAGATGTGACTCTGAGAAGGACAGAACGCTCAAGCATATCTGGTTCTGATGCCTATTACAATTCGGTACAGTGTGCAAAAGAGGAATTTCTGCTGCTATTTTGACTCCTTTATGCTTTTTATAAGCTCTTCTGAGTAAAAATACCACCATATGTACACATG
>CM041803.1:1675712-1680712 GCA_023376895.1 Aspiorhynchus laticeps
TTAAATTAAATTAAAATTACCTAAAAGTTAAATAAAAACTGTACTGTACTTAATTGTAAAAACAAAATAAAATAAATATATTGAAATGTATTGTGTTTTAACATTAATTTATTGCAGCGGCTATTTACACAGTGTAAATAGCATATATTTTTAGCAATATTTACTATTTACACTAAGTGCAAATAGCTATAGATTCTATTTACACTGTTAAAATAGCAAGATTTTCTGCTATTTATACTACTTATTGCAAATAGTGGCAATTATCTGCACCTCAGTATTGTAGTACATTATAAAACAGTATGCAATAATTACGTATTGAGTGTAAATTATAGTTTTAATTCAAATTATTAAATGGATGCCACCTTATTGGGACAATAAAGCCCTCCCTAACCCTACCCGATACTCTTATTTTCAACTTATTGATTATTTTCTTAATTTTTATTTAAAATAAATGCCTTTCTGATGCAATATGAGATATGAAAAGGGAGAAAAAAGTTCAGCAAAAGGCTCGAACTCGGGTCGATCGCATCAAAATGCATGCGTCTTACCATCTACGCCACTGAAACTGATGCAGAATTGTCTTTTTTTAGTGTTGACTAACTCAATCACACGTTAGTGGGCGGAGTTAGTGTAAATAGCCTTTGCCAACAAGACGGGGTTATTTGCACTTAGTGTAAATAGACACTCTGTTAATTTATCTTTAATTTAGTGATTCCTCTGCGTACCACTAGAGGGACTCGTACCACAATTTGAGAACCACTGACATAAGCCCCTTTCACACTACACGTTGGTCCCAGAAAATTGCCGGAGTGCTTCTGTGTGAACGCAAACACGTCCCGGGATTAATTCCGGGATTGATCCCGGGTTGGGGACCTAGTAACATTGCCGGGTTCAGTCCCGGAACGAGCGCTGTGTGAACAAAAGCCGGATCAATGCCGTAAAGGGTGTGTCGTAGTGATGACGCACTTTATCGTTCGACTGTTTTACCGGGTGTTTTGAAGGCAGATCAACGTTCACACGACGAAAAATGTGTAAACTGGAATGAAGCAGCGATCAGGGAGCTCCTCACTATCAGCGCTGAAGCTGAAATCGTTCAGTTTAGTGAAATGGTGCGCGGCGCATTATACACGTCACATGAAATGTCACGTGTCTTTACGGGTTGTGTGTGAACGCACGCACAGATTCCGGAAAATCACAGGCAGTGTGAATGAACCAAAATCAGACCATCCCGGGACAAATCACGGGACACATTTTCCGTGTATTTTCCGGAATGGCTGTGTGAAAGAGGCTATAGAGAATTATGTGTTGTGTTTAGCAAAATGTGTTTTATGAAATTCAAAACTGAGTCAAAGGCCAAGAATGGTTTTGCAGATTTGGTGTGTTTCTGGTGTTTGAGTATCAGGTTTCAGAAATTGTGTGACAAGGAAAGATTTTGAGTGTAAACACTGTAATGGATACCATGGTACTACCAAGGTACTTATTTGATTATGTTTTATGTTACTTTGATTCTGGACTGAGACCCTGGCACCCGCAGAATCCCTTCAGAATCGAGACCCTTCTTCTCCAGAAACGACAGAAGCTGAAACAGAAATAAAACACAATCATGTACAAAACACCTGAGAGTTTAGTTTGAGTTGATGAAACGGAAACAGCAGCAAATCTTTTCTTCTGTATTGTGACGTACATCCAAAACGGATTATCGAAAAGGAAGAAATGTAGGGCGGGACTTGGTTCTGTGCATCAGTTGTTGATTGGATGTTGAAGTGTGGGCGTGGCTCTCAAAAAAGGAGGCGGATCCTTTTCACTGGAAGATCCAGTTATGACATTTTGGCTAAACATGCGGTCAAAACATAAAAATGAAACATATGTACGGATGAATTACTTACAATTAGATCTAATAAATAAGGTAAATTGACAGCCTTTATGAATAATGCATTATAAAGCTATTCGTAATGTTAGTTGTAATGCATTATATCTTTCTATAAATAGTTGGTTAAAATGCATTATAATACTTGAAGGTTGGTTTGTCATGTGATTTGATGCATTGTATTTTGTAAAGGTGTAATGATAAAATAGACTGGTTATAATTATTAATGAGATAATGCAATGCATTATAAGGAGCATTACAAAGTATAATTAATGCATTAAAACTACATTTGTAATGCATTGTATATAAAGGCTTTAAGTGTTACCTTTACATTTCATGCCGACTTTAAAGTAGTATACAGTTTGGACGTAATACATTGGTGCAAAAGGAAATGATGTCATGACGTACTGTTTGGAGGAAGAGTGGGATCTGAGTGTTGGGTTTGATCTTCTGATCGCTCTCCACCAATGAGGCGAGAGGAACGCCGAACAAACAGCTCTCTGACAAACAGGAAGACAGGATTCTGATTATTGGTCACAGATCGGAACGAGTGTGGTCACGTGACGGGAAACTCACCAGGGATTTTCCGTTTGCAGGTTTTGTGTCGTTTGACCTCGAGCCCCAGCAGGTCGCAGAGCGCCGTCATGTCAATCAGAGCCAGCTGACGAACCTTCTTCATGTCCTGCTGGGAAAGATCCAGCACCCGCGTCACTCCCAGCCGGCACTGCGGACAGATGACCCGCTACAGACAGAGAGAGAGACAAGGAAAAGAAGGAGGTGAGAATTTATTATCATTATTATTGTTTAGCCATTCTGAGATTACGAGCATCAGCCAATAACTGATTGTTGTTATGCAGTTGCTATGGTTTTTTGTGTGTTGCTATGGTGTATAACTGTAGACAGGCAGACAGGCGGACAGTGAATGTTGTTATGCAGTTGCTATGGTGTTTTTAGTTTGTTGCTATGGTGTGTAGCTGTAGACAGGCGGACAGTGAGTGTTGTTATGCAGATTTTATGGTGTTTTTAGTGTGTTGCTATGGTGTGTAGCTGTAGACAGACCGACAGGCGGACAGTGAGTGTTGTTATGCAGTTGCTATGGTGTTTTTAGTTTGTTGCTATGGTGTGTAACTGTAGACAGGCAGACAGCGAGTGTTGTTATGCGGTTGTTATGGTGTTTTTAGTTTGTTGCTATGGTGTTTAACTGTAGACAGACAGACGGGCGTGTTGTTATGCGGTTGTTATGGTGTTTTTAGTGGGTTGCTATGGTGTTTAACTGTAGACAGAGAGACGGGCGTGTTGTTATGCGGTTGTTATGGTGTTTTTAGTGTGTTTGCTATGGTGTGTAACTGTAGACAGACGGACAGTGAGTGTTGTTATGCGGTTGTTATGGTGTTTTTAGTGTGTTTGCTATGGTGTGTAACTGTAGACAGACGGACAGGACAGTGAGTGTTGTTATGCAGTTGCTATGGTGTTTTTAGTGTGTTTGCTATGGTGTGTAACTGTAGACAGGCGGACAGCGAGTGTTGTTATGCAGTTGCTATGGTGTTTTTAGTGTGTTGCTATGGTGTGTAACTGTAGACAGGCGGACAGCGAGTGTTGTTATGCAGTTGCTATGGTGTTTTTAGTGTGTTGCTATGGTGTGTAGCTGTAGACAGACAGACAGGCGGACAGTGAGTGTTTTTATGCAGTTGCTATGGGTTTTTAGTTTGTTGCTATGGTGTGTAGCTGTAGACAGGCAGACAGGCGGACAGTGAGTGTTGTTATGCAGTTGCTATGGTGTTTTTAGTTTGTTGCTATGGTGTGTAGCTGTAGACAGGCAGACAGGCGGACAGTGAGTGTTGTTATGCAGTTGCTATGGTGTTTTTAGTTTGTTGCTATGGTGTGTAGCTGTAGACAGGCAGACAGGCGGACAGTGAGTGTTATGCAGATTTTATGATGTTTTTAGTGTGTTGCTATGGTGTGTAGCTGTAGACAGGCAGACAGTGAGTGTTTTTATGCAGTTGCTATGGGTTTTTAGTTTGTTGCTATGGTGTGTAGCTGTAGACAGGCAGACAGGCGGACAGTGAGTGTTGTTATGCAGTTGCTATGGTGTTTTTAGTTTGTTGCTATGGTGTGTAGCTGTAGACAGGCAGACAGGCGGACAGTGAGTGTTGTTATGCAGATTTTATGGTGTTTTTAGTGTGTTGCTATGGTGTGTAGCTGTAGACAGACCGACAGGCGGACAGTGAGTGTTGTTATGCAGTTGCTATGGTGTTTTTAGTTTGTTGCTATGGTGTGTAACTGTAGACAGGCAGACAGCGAGTGTTGTTATGCGGTTGTTATGGTGTTTTTAGTTTGTTGCTATGGTGTGTAACTGTAGACAGACAGACGACAGTGAGTGTTGTTATGGTGTTTTTAGTGTGCTGCTATGGTGTGTAGCTGTAGACAGACAGACGGGCATGTTGTTATGCGGTTGTTATGGTGTTTTTAGTGGGTTGCTATGGTGTTTAACTGTAGACAGACAGACGGGCGTGTTGTTATGCAGTTGCTATGGTGTTTTTAGTGTGTTGCTATGGTGTGTAACTGTAGACAGACGGACAGTGAGTGTTGTTATGCGGTTGTTATGGTGTTTTTAGTGTGTTTGCTATGGTGTGTAACTGTAGACAGACGGACAGGACAGTGAGTGTTGTTATGCAGTTGCTATGGTGTTTTTAGTGTGTTTGCTATGGTGTGTAACTCTAGACAGACGGACAGTGAGTGTTGTTATGCGGTTGCTATGGTGTTTTTAGTGTGTTGCTATGGGGTGTAACTGTAGACAGACGGACAGTGAATGTTGTTATGCGGTTGTTATGGTGTTTTTAGTGTTTTGTTATGGTGCGTATCTGTAGACAGGCAGACAGATGGACAGTGAGTGTTGTTATGCAGTTGCTATGGTGTTTTTAGTGTGTTGCTATGGTGTGTAACTAGTCAGACAGACAGCGAGTGTTGTCATGTGGTTGCTATGGTGTTTTTAGTGTGTTTGCTATGGTGTGTAACTGTAGACAGACGGACAGTGAGTGTTGTTATGCAGTTGCTATGGTGTTTTTGGTGTGTTGCTATGGTGTGTAACTGTAGACAGGCAGACAGTGAGTGTTGTTATGGTGTTTTTAGTGTG
>CM041803.1:1690712-1695712 GCA_023376895.1 Aspiorhynchus laticeps
ACTGTAAAAAGTGATGCTGACTTAACTTAAAAAAATTAGGAATTGCCTTAAAATTATTGACAAAAAAATGACAATTCACTTAACTTATATTTTTTTTATTATTAATTACTTAATAATTTTAAGGCTTAAGACTTAAAGTTAAGTCAACTTATCACTTTTTACAGTGATAAGAAGCCTATTTATGAAATATTGTGTCATCAAGCAGCACGCAGACTCAGAGTAAAACAAGCAAAGTTTCACAAATGTAAAATATTTCATTGTGTTTGGGGCTAATATCTGCTTGAATGCTGAATTTGGGGGCTGTAGCTAACTACTGTAATCACTGTAAAAAAAATAAAAATTGTTGTTTCAGCTTAAAATAATTTGTTACCCAGCTGACTTAAAATTTTTAGTTTAGTCAACTAAAATATTCCAGTTGTCCCTTAAATTAACATTGAGTATCTTAGAATTTCAAGTCGACTAAACTAAAAATTTTAAGTCAGAGGGGTAACAAATTATTTTAAGCTGAAAAATTTTTGTTACAGTGAGGGTCTGATAAAATGTGCATTTTCAATGCAACGCAAGCCACTTTGGATAAAAACATCTGCATAAATGTAAATCTGAAATACTGATGAACAAAAGAGACATCTCCTCTCCTCTCTTTTTTTACACTTCAAAAAAAAAAAAGTCCTGGCTACACTGTATATTTACAGATGCACTCAGATCTCATGAAGTTCTGCTTGTTGTGATCATCGTCAGCATCTTCCTCATATTTGCACAGACATACTTGTGTCACGCAGGTCTGTCTTCACTCATTAAATCTGTCACTAGAGCTCTTAAAGAATCTCCTGGATAACGCTAACGGAAGCTGATGACGCAGATACACATTGTTCTGTTCAATCTCAGCTAGTTCTCTCTCCACAGAGACTAAACCTGCATTAAAACCAGAGAAATGCTACACACACAACACAGTGTGAGTAATCTAGATCAAGCTCTGCTCTTCTGCTGATGGAATGAAGACATTCAGGCTTGTTTTTTACTTCAGGTCCTGATGCCGGAAGAACGGTCAGCTTATTTTTAACTCTGAATTCCCCCCCGCTCACATGTTGAGATTCATTGTTGTTCATACGACACACAACAATAAGCTGACTTTTACAGAGCGAGAGAACAAAAGCACAGAATGAACACTAAAGGTTACTCTACCATTATATACAAACTACTCCGAACAATACAGTCAAGATAAAGACAGTCGGCTCCAATACAACCTAATCTAAAACATTATATCATGCATTATAGATATTATTAGAATCACAGCACAAAAATATTGTGTCAGCGACATTGCATCTGATACATTTACACTAAACACAAAAGACTAGAAATATAACATAATGACTTACTAACACACACTAAATATTTTAGCACAAAGATGACATGCAGCATATGAATCTGTGAATCACGCAGTGAATTCATAAACCAATGCATTTATATGCAACACTAAATTCACTAAAATGATTCGGTCCACAAACACAGAAAAATAAGGGTTTAAAATTGTACCTTTTTAGGTACAACAGCTTGTCCCTGGACTCGAGCAGTACCCTTAAAAGGACATATTTGTACCTTTTTACTCCTAATAGGTACATAGTACCTTACAGTAGTAATACGTACCCTTAAAGTACTAATATGTACCGATTAGGGGTAAAAAAGGTACAAATATGTCCTTTTAAGGGGACTGCTCGAGTCCAGGGACAAGCTGTTGTACCTAAAAAGGTACAATTTTAAGACATTGCATGGCTGGTTTTGATTATCTTAAAATATTAAGATGTTTTCAAATATAATTGTGTTATTGCAACATGAGAAACACCACAAAATAGCTCTTTAACACATTGTTGTAAAAGTGCAGTAGCTTGTGATTGGAAAAGCTGAAATACTTCTATTCATCAAGGATGCATTAAAATGATCAAAAGTGACAGTAAACACATTTATACTGTTACAGTAGATTTCTGTTTCAAATAAATGCTGTTCTTTTGAACTTTCTATTCATCTGTGAATCCTGAAAAATAAAATACATCAGTTTCCACAAAAATATTGAACTGTTTTTAACATTGATAATAATCAGAAATGTTTCTTGAGCAGCAAATCAGCATATTATTATGATTTCTGAAGGACACTGGAGTAATGATGCTGAAAATACAGCTTTAATCACAGAAATAAATTACAGTTTAACACATATTCACATAGAAAACAGCTGTTTTACATTACAATAATATTTCACAATTTTTACTGTATTTTTGATCAAATAAATGCAGCCTTGTTGAGAAGAGACTCATTTAAAAATCATTTTGAATAGTAGCGTATGTAAGTATTTACTGAGCAATGCTTCTCTTTAATACTTTCATTTTTATTTTTCCTGCAAATACTTTCTACTCATTTTACAAATATTCGAATCATGTCGTACATGATCTGAAGTTTGAGTATTTAACCACAATCTTTATGAATCTGATTCCTGTTTAAAGTCGCCTCGATGTGGAATTTACACGCTGAAAACACACTAAACTGCTGAGAGTAAAAGTGTAAATATAATCTTGTATATATTCACTGTTTGCAGTTAACCAGACTAAGAGCAGCTTTCACCTGTGCTGCATTATTTGGAAACATCTGAGCATCTAAAAGCAAAGTTATCAGCATCATTAGCTTTAGCGTGAATCCCATTTCTCTGTCTTACCCCTTCCCCTTAGTTTTGCACGTTCACGTGAGAGTAAGGGCTGTCCCAATTCTGGTTTTGATCGAGGGGTAGGGCTAAGATGAAGTGGTAGATACCTCTTAAAACCAAGCATTTTCGCGAGCTTACTTGAAACCAAGGGGTACCCAGAACACACTGCAACCGGCAACAAGATCATCCAGAGAGTCCGGCTTAAATAATTGATTTAAAAATTACGACAGTCTTGTTTTGTGCTCTACACAGTCCTGTACATATATATTTGCAACCATGTTCTTAATCGAAACGTTTTAAAAATCACTAGTTTGCTACACTAACGTTACATCGCTGATTTGCATAACAATCGCAAAAATATCACTAATAAAACCCACGCAATCGACATACACACACTTGCAGACGCATCTTGGACGTTTGTGATCAACACTTGTCGCCTCTGGTGACGTAGCAGCCAGCTGGAGACGATGTACGATGACGTAACCAAGTGGTGTCTCATTTCATAGGGGTATGTTTTCACCCCTAGCGCTTACCACTCGAGGGACAAGGGTTAGGGGTAAGACAGAGAAATGGGATTCACCCTTAGTTTCTCGTCAGCAGCACAAACTGTGTCTCGATCGCCTGTAATCTGCTTCACACTCACTAACAGCGTCTTGCTTTCAGTCTTAATCCAGATTGCTTGGAAAGCTTCTTATAGTTTGCAGAGCTCAACAGTTAAGTAACGTGAAGCAGCATGCAGCATTCGATCTATAGTCTTACTATTCTTACGTCATTTCTGTAGCGTTTAACTGGTTTTCAAAACCAAATCTGGAGATTCAGTTCAGATTTACCCACGTGTTAGTAACTTGACTTTAAGAACAGGGTGATAATCAGGTTAACTAGTACACTGGTGTTTAGTTAGGGCTTTTTTTAGATTTACTGATTAATTTAATATTGGAATGTAATGTTTTGCCATGATTTCATTATTTTTTTTTATTGTTTTGAATAAAAATATTAGCAAAGTAGACACTTTGTCAATACACCAATGATAACCATTAAAATTGCATAATATTTTTACAAAGCATTTACTGTTAATAATAGACTACTGCTGTTTTTTTGAGTTTTTACTGCTGTTTTTTTATTTTTGAGTTGACTTCTAAAACTGAATGTCTATATTTTATCAATTAAATATTTAGCATTTTTCTTATTATACATTATTTCTGAACATAACAGTATTTGCCTTCATATTTCATGCATCTTTTCTGTAAAGAAGTGAATTTGTTTTACATTTACATCCAAGTGCTGCATTTAGAACATAACTTTCTTTAATCAGATGCTTAATAAAGAATCATGTTTTTATGTCGACTAGTTCAATGTTAAAAAATATCAAAATCGTAGTGTATGCATAAAAGCAGTCATAAGTAACACAGGTATATTTATAGCAATAGACAACAATACATTGTATGGGTCAAAATTATCCATTTTTCTTTTATGCCAAAATCATTAAGATATTAAGATCATGTTCCATGAAGATATTTTGTAAATTTCCAACCATAAACTTAATTTTTGATTAGTAATATGCATTGCTAAGAACTTCATTTGAACAACTTTAAAGGTGATTTTCTCAATATTTAGATTTTTTTGCACCCTCAGATTCCAGATTTTCAAATATTGTCCTATCATAACAAACCATACATCTATGGAAAGCTGATCAATTTCAAAAAATTTAACCTAATGACTGGTTTTGTGCTCCAGGGTCACAAATGATTGAGTTTTTCGCCCTGCGTCCAGTGCCTCGTGTTCTCCGTCGCTCATACCTGACAGGAGCGTGTCCAGCCGTTTTGCCCAGCAGCCGCGACTGACCCGTGTTTCTTCCCCACGGCATCCTGCTCTGGTTCTTGGTGCCGGTGGTCCCGCGGAGGGCAGGAATCCGCAGCTGACCGCGTCGAGCGGTGTGTAAACACATCAGAGCCAGAACGCTCCGCACAGGAACATCAGCGCAGCCCAGCATCCTGCGACAGGAAGAGCGGAGCAGTGCCACAACACGGGAAACAGAGGAGATGTGGGGGGATATCTGGCTTTTTAACTAGCTTCACTTCCCAAACTTCAACTAAGCACCGATGAACCTCAAGATAAACTGCTGCTCCAGCATACCGCCTGGTTTAGGCAATCAAAACTAGCTGTTTCCAGCCTAAAACCAGTACTTTCAGAATCAAACTAAACAGAAAAATCTCGTTGTTGCTCCACGGACCTTCTCCAGCTCCAATGAGATCAAGCCGAGTCGCTCACAGCTCAGGAGCATAATCGCTTTAAATTGCACAATCTTCAGGAA
>CM041803.1:1700712-1703212 GCA_023376895.1 Aspiorhynchus laticeps
TCTTCCTCATCTACTTGAACATCTTAAGGAGTTTTTCCCTTCATTCAGCTTTGTGTTGCTCACCGCAATTCTCTGTAAAGCTGCTTTGAAACAAACTGTAAATATAACTGTATATTTAATAACTTTTTCATCTGAATATTCTCACTCATGTCTGTTTTAGTCCATATGCACTCTTCTCTCATGCTCTGTGTTTATACTGTAACGTGTCTGTATCCCTCAGTTCTCTTTACGGATCAAATACATCCTGACTTCCTGTTTTTGTTTGCTTTTTCACTTCAGCATCTTCAACTAAAGGCAGTGTGCTGTAACTGTGTGTGTGTGTGTGTGTGTGTGTGTGTGTGAGAGAGAGAGATTAACAGCCCGGCTGTTTCCTTCCATTGTTCCAGACCTTGGGGAAGCTTTGGGCCACACTCACTCACACACTATGGCAACCTTGGGTACAGTACACACTGTTACTATGGTAACCTGCAGCATAGTACCCACCCACACTGTTAATATAGGAACCCTCAGAATAGTACAGAAAATGTGACTATTTGTAACCCTCAGAATTGTACACACACTGTTACTATAGTAACTGGCAGTATAGTAAGCGGCAGTACAGTACACACGCTGTTACTATAGTAACTGGCAGTATAGTAAGCGGCAGTACAGTACACACACTGTTACTATAGTAACCGGCAGCCTAGGACACACACACTGTTACTATAGTACAGACACTGTTATTATAGTAACTGGCAGTATATAGTACACACACTGTTAATATAGTAAGTGACAGTATAGTATAGTAATTGACAGTATACTACACACACTGTTACTATAGTAAGTGACAGTATAGTATAGTAATTGACAGTATAGTACACACACTGTTACTATAGTAAGTGACAGTATAGTATAGTAATTGACAGTATAGTACACACACTGTTACTATAGTAAGTGGCAGTATAGTATAGTAAGTGGCAGTATAGCACACACACTGTTACTATAGTAACTGGCAGTATAGTAAGCGGCAGTACAGTACACACACTGTTACTATAGTAACTGGCAGTATAGTAAGTGGCAGTATAGGACACACACTGTTACTATAGTAACTGGCAGTATAGTAAGTGGCAGTACAGTACACACACTTACTATAGTAACTGGCAGTATAGTAAGCGGCAGTATAGGACACACACTGTTACTATAGTAACTGGCAGTATAGTAAGCGGCAGTACAGTACACACACTTACTATAGTACCTGGCAGTATAGTAAGCGGCAGTATTGTACACATGCTGTTACTATAGTAACTGGCAGTATAGTAAGCGGCAGTACAGTACACACACTGTTACTATAGTAACTGGCAGTATAGTAAGCGGCAGTACAGTACACACGCTGTTAATATAGTAACTGGCAGTACAGTACACACACTGTTACTATAGTAACTGGCAGTATAGTAAGCGGCAGTACAGTACACACACTGTTACTATAGTAACTGGCAGTATAGTAAGCGGCAGTACAGTACACACACTGTTACTATAGTAACTGGCAGTATAGTAAGCGGCAGTACAGTACACACGCTGTTACTATAGTAACTGGCAGTACAGTACACACACTGTTACTATAGTAACTGGCAGTATAGTAAGCGGCAGTACAGTACACACACTGTTACTATAGTAACTGGCAGTATAGTAAGCGGCAGTATAGGACACACACTATTACTATAGTAACTGGCAGTATAGTAAGTGGCAGTACAGGACACACGCTGTTACTATAGTAACTGGCAGTATAGTAAGCGGCAGTATAGTACACACGCTGTTACTATAGTAACTGGCAGTATAGTAAGCGGCAGTACAGTACACACACTGTTACTATAGTAACTGGCAGTATAGTAAGTGGCAGTATGGTACACACACTGTTACTATAGTAACTGGCAGTATAGTAAGTGGCAGTACAGTACACACTGTTACTATAGTACCTGGCAGTATAGTAAGCGGCAGTATAGTACACACGCTGTTACTATAGTAACTGGCAGTATAGTAAGCGGCAGTACAGTACACACGCTGTTACTATAGTAACTGGCAGTATAGTAAGCGGCAGTACAGTACACACGCTGTTAATATAGTAACTGGCAGTACAGTACACACACTGTTACTATAGTAACTGGCAGTATAGTAAGCGGCAGTACAGTACACACGCTGTTACTATAGTAACTGGCAGTATAGTAAGCGGCAGTACAGTACACACGCTGTTAATATAGTAACTGGCAGTATAGTAAGCGGCAGTACAGTACACACGCTGTTACTATAGTAACTGGCAGTACAGTACACACGCTGTTACTATAGTAACTGGCAGTATAGTAAGCGGCAGTACAGTACACACGCTGTTACTATAGTAACTGGCAGTATAGTAAGCGGCAGTACAGTACACACGCTGTTACTATAGTAACTGGCAGTATAGTAAGCGGCAGTACAGTACACACGCTGTTACTATAGTAACTGGCAGTATAGTAAGCGGCAGTACAGT
>CM041803.1:1725712-1728212 GCA_023376895.1 Aspiorhynchus laticeps
ATTTATTTATTTTTAACTTTGTGTTCTACGCAATCCTTGTAGTTTAACACAGGGTTGGGTTGTTGCTTGGGTGTTGCTAGGGAGTTTGAGGCTGTTGCTCAGGTGTTGCTATGGAATTCGGAGTTGTTGCTCAGGTGTTGCTAGGGAGTTGGGGGTTGTTGCTTGGGTGTTGCTAGGGAGTTTGAGGCTGTTGCTCAGGTGTTGCTATGGAATTCGGAGTTGTTGCTCAGGTGTTGCTAGGGAGTTGGGGGTTGTTGCTTGGGTGTTGCTAGGGAGTTTGAGGCTTGTTGCTCAGGTGTTGCTATGGAATTCGGAGTTGTTGCTCAGGTGTTGCTAGGGAGTTGGGGGTTGTTGCTTGGGTGTTGCTAGGGAGTTTGAGGCTGTTGCTCAGGTGTTGCTATGGAATTCGGAGTTGTTGCTCAGGTGTTGCTAGGGAGTTGGGGGTTGTTGCTTGGGTGTTGCTAGGGAGTTTGAGGCTGTTGCTCAGGTGTTGCTATGGAATTCGGAGTTGTTGCTCAGGTGTTGCTAGGGAGTTGGTGGTTGTTGCTTGGGTGTTGCTAGGGAGTTTGAGGCTGTTGCTCAGGTGTTGCTATGGAATTCGGAGTTGTTGCTCAGGTGTTGCTAGGGAGTTGGGGGTTGTTGCTTGGGTGTTGCTAGGGAGTTTGAGGGTGTTGCTATTGAATTCGGAGTTGTTGCTCAGGTGTTGCTAGGGAGTTTGGAGTTGTTGCCAGGGAGTTCTGGGTTGTTGCTAGGGTGTAGCTAGGAAGTTCACGGTTGCTAGGGTTCGATTTCCAGAAAATGCATGAACTGAAAAAACGTTTACGGTGAATGCAGTGTCACTTTGGATAAATCAAATGAGTGCATAAATATTTAAATTAAATTTTAAATCACATTAAATTTGAACAATTCCTTGCATTTACTGGCAAACAAAGTTTGCACTACAGGTTTACTGTTTAAATTAAAACTCGTACAAAAACTGTGATATTCTATATCTACTTTATTAACACGCAGACTTCATATTTTAATAGCAGATGTTTGATGTTTTAATATTCACAGATAATGTTCACAATTTGATTAAGTGTACATCCCTGCTTTTGGTTTATTAATGCAAATTTAGCCAAATTCCATGACATTTCATGTTATACAGTAAATTCCAGTTTTATGATTGGATTCCATCCGTGTTTTCTGCTCTCTATGGCCGCCAGTCATTAAAATATTTGACATGATTCAGTTGTGAGCTGTTTGTGTTTGTATGAAATGTTTTATTCTGGTTGATTTATACTCTCACCCTCAGTCAGACTCTGAGCCGGTGGACACTGGGCTGTGTTTTACGTGGCAGACGGCACAAACACTAGTCAGTCTGTGGAGGGTTTGGCGTGGTCACATCTCTCAAAAATAAAAGCACAATCTTTTCCCCAAATGAGCGTCTGCAGTGATGTCAGAGCTCAGTGTGTGCGGTCACAGCGGCCAGAAATAGACCAAACAAACACACAAGCCTTTCCCGTTCCACACAGCTTTTCCATGCAGCGCCGCTGGACGAGAGAGAGAGAGAGAGAGCTTTGTTTGGTTTAATGCAGGAACGCTGTTGGTGTGACCCGTTTGGTTTGTTTTCATGTCACAGATTGTTAGCTGGGGCCTTTTGAATCCTATTTGTTGTTTTCTCGCATATTCTGTTTTCCATTTGATTTTTTTCTAGATTCTGTTTTAATCATTTATTGCAGAGGTTCACAAGCTGGGATTTTCAAGTTGATGAAAAGCTAATAAAAAAATTAGATTTTTTTTTTTTAAATAAAAACACTTTAAAATAAAACACTTAAATATTTTATTTTCTAAAAAATAATTTTAGATTAATATTATATTTAATTTCGTGACCTGCATGTTACAGTTAACTGACATCAGAGAGCTGTGAACATATGAATGTGTCTTAAAATTATTGAAATTTACATTTTCAAACTTGTAACTATAATGAAAAGAAAATTAAAAAAGATTTTGATAATTAATGTATTGATAATTTGCTAATTTTTTTTTTTTTTGTTTAGTTTTTTTGGGGGGTGTTCGGTATTTTTTTATTTAAAAAAAAAAAAAAATGTGTGAAAACTAAAAAGTTATTAAATTTCATAAAGTTGCAATCTGAAAATAATAAATAATTCAGGTGGCCAAAAAATATGAAAATGTTAGAATTTGCAATTTTTTGCATACAGATGTTTTACAGAATAGAAGTTTTCCATAATTTCATGTCACATCATCAACAGATAAGAAACTATGAACAAAATCTGCCGCACCATTAGTTTGTATGACATCTCATGCATTTGTTTCTGGTTCAGTAAGTACTCATGAATCTGAGGCTGATGTGATGACTGATATTTTAACTGCTAGGATTGATCTAATTGTCTGTATGTATTATTCATAAAGGCTCTAACTACAGTCTGACAGGCATGAATCCATAACCTGCAGCGCTGTGTTTCTACAGGAGCTGCTGCTGATTGTTACAGATGATTAG
>CM041803.1:1730712-1735712 GCA_023376895.1 Aspiorhynchus laticeps
TTGGTTTCCTATTTAATTATACTTTAAAATAGAATTTATTTCTGTGATCAAAGCTGTATTTTCAGCATCATTACTGCAGTCTTCAGTGTCACATGATCTTCAGAAATCATAATAATATGCTGATTTATGCTGCTTCATATTGTTTTTTTTAGAACACGTGATATTTTTTCTTTGATTCTTTGATGAATACAAAGTTAAAAAGAGCAGAATTTGTTAAAAATAGAAATCTTTTCTAACAATATAAGTCTTTACTATGAATTTTTAACACATCCCTCCTGAATAAATGTATTAATTTCTTTAAAAAAAGAAAAGAAAGAAAAAATACACTGACCCCAAACGTTTAAACAGCATTGTATATTGTAACACAATTTTTTTTTAAATAAATGCTGTTGTTTTTAACTTTTTATTAATCAGAGAATCCTAAAATAAATATCACAGGTTCCCCAAAAAATATGAAGCAGCACAAGTTTCAACATTAATAATAAATCAGCATATTATTATGATTTCTGAAGGATCATGTGACGCTGAAGACTGCAGCAATGATGCTGAAAATACAGCACTGCTATTACTCAAATAAATGACATCTATAACTATATATTAAAATAGAAAACTGTTATTTTAAATTGCAATAATATTTCACAAAATATTTTTTTTCTGTATTTTTGATCAAATAGATACAGCCTTGATGAGCAGAAGAAACTTCTTTAAAAATCTTACTGATCCCAAACGTTTGAGCAGCAGTGTATATATATATATATATATTTTCAAATGACAGATGAGATTATTCCTGTGCATATCAGTCTGCACTGGCTGTATGATACAGAATTCATTATAAAGTGCTTTCAATGCTTTGCATGCTTTAGCACCAGAGTATGTTTCTGATTTAATCAGTCTGCATCAATCTAATATTTCCTTGATCTTGCTTAAAATGCAAAGATGATCGGGTCTTTTCTGTCTGTAAAATCATCTCGTAGTCTTTCAGAGAGTGCTAAAAACTCATCTGTCATCTTTGGCTTTTGCAGATGCTTTGTAAGTATTTTTTTTTATTGTGGTGTGGTGTAATATATGTCTTATTAGTTTTTATTTATTCTTTCTGTACAGCACTTTGGTTCCACGTTGTGGTGTTGAAAGTGCTTTAGAAATAAAGTTGAGTTGAGACGAGACCATTTATATTGATGTACTTTGATGTTGCAAATGCATCTGAAAAATACCATCATCATAAAGTTGCATCCATCCTAAACATGTCATTTAAAGCGGTTGTCCTCCGGTCTGATGCGTGTGCTGTTTAATGCATTTGAGATGCATACTCCTCATTGTGTAACTTACATCCTTACAGTAATATTCTTAACTGTGAATGTTTGCATAAAGCCTCGTTCTGACAGAAAGCTTTACAGCAGTGATAGATGCACAAATACACACTGGTGTCAAAAGTATTCACATTCATTACTCGGGTAGAAGTATAGATACTAGGGTTTAAAAAGACTTCTGTAGAAGTTGAAGTATCAACTCAAGCTTTTTACCCAAGTAAAAGTACTGGTTTCAAAACTACTTAAAGTATAAAAGTAAAAGTAATGTAAGGAAAAAAATGCCATTAAGGACAAAAGCTTAGGCTGCGCCACAGAGACCTATTGTGCACTACCCCACCTCCTCAAAAAAACATTTTCCTAAAGGCCATAATGACTATAATGTTATATTAAAATGTTAATGTTGAAAAATTTGGAATGCACTAGGCTACTTGTTTCAGCCGCATATATGCCCATTGAAAATGCACGCATTTTAGTACAATGCAAATACATAAAAAAACATATGTGTACTACTGAGCATTAACGTGTTTCATGGAGCGGAAGATGATCCTGGCTACCAACCTCCTCGCTGCTGCTTGGTTGGGACATTTCACTCGAGTTCTCTTCTTGAGTCTCTGCCACGGACATCTTCGTACTTAGCTACATACGTCTGCTATGTCCAGTGTTGGGGGTAACGAGTTACAAAGTTAGTCAAGTCAAGTCTGCTTTATTGTCAATTCTTCCACATGTACAGCACATACATACAGAGAATTGAAATTGCGTTACTCTCAGACCCTTGGTGCATACAGTTAACATTAAACACTGACAGTAGACGTTCAAATACAGATAAATACAGTTTAACCAAATGTACATACAAACTATACAGATATACAAATGAGGACATTGTAGAAAAATAAAAATAAAAAAGAGATAGATAAAGTGGCATAAGGCACATGGCAGATAGAGTGCAAACCAGTTAAATAAAACAAAACTGTGCAGATATATGTGTAGTGCAAAAAAAGAACAGTCTTTTATCAGACTGTCAGAAGAGGTAGTTTACAGACAATGCTGGATGAGGTAGAGATCAGTCCTGTGCTGCACAAAGTGACTGGTGCAGGTTAGTATAGCCTACTTATCACAACATTGTCAATCGCAAACGCTAATTTATTCAAACGTCTCTCTACCGAACTACCGCAGCTTAATTTGCGGAGGACGAAGAGAAAGCACCCGTTTGATAAATGAGCCAGTAGTGGAGAAATAATAACTTTTAAGAAATAATCTATTTTGAGTAACGACCCCAACACCTTGCATGTCCTTGCTGGAGTGTGACGTGATTTGTCATGTGCAGGTGCGATGGATCGCGTACAAACATTTACATTTACATTTATGCATTTAGCAGACGCTTTTGCGTACAAACATTTACATTTACATTTATGCATTTAGCAGACGCTTTTATCCAAAGCGACTTACAGTGCATTCAGGCTATACATGTTTTATACTATGTGTGTTCCCTGGGAATCGAACCCACAACCTTTTGCGCTGCTAACGCAATGCTCTACCACTGAGCCACAGGAACACAAACCAATAGGGTGTCGGAATGGTGTTGATTCTTCTCATCCAACCACAATCAAATTCACTCGATCCGGATGGCGCGATTTATCTGGACAGGTTTTTTTTTTTTTTGAACGAAGACAAGCCGGAATGAAATAGGAGTAACGAGGCTATTTTTAAAAAGTAAGGAGTAGAAAGTACAGATAATTGCGTGAAAATGTAAGGCGTAGAAGTAAAAAGTCGGCTGAAAAATAATTACTCCAGTAAAGTATAGATACCCAAAATTTCTACTTAAGTAAGGTAACGAAGTATTTGTACTTCGTTACTTGACACCTCTGTACGTACACGGTATGGGAGCGCAATAATTCTTTTGCTAAATTATTTGTTGTTTGATATTAAATGCAAGTTTCAAGGTCTGCATGTAACACAATAAACATTAATTTAACAACATTAGCTGTAACATACAACCCTAAAGTACACAACTGATAAGAAAAAACATCATATGTGTCCCTGGAGCACAAAAGCAGTCATAAGTAACACAGGTATATTTGTAGCAATAGACAACAATACATTGTATGGGTCAAAATTATCCATTTTTCTTTTATGACAAAAATCATAAGGATATTAAGATCATGTTCCATGAAGATATTTAGTAAATTTCCTACCATAAATATATCAAAACTTAATTTTTGATTAGTAATATGCATTGCTAAGAACTTAATTTGAACAACTTTAAAGATGATTTTCTCAATATTTAGATTTTTTGCACCCTCAGATTCCAGATTTTCAAATATTGTCCTATCATAACAAACCATACATCAATGGAAAGCTATTTATTCAGCTTTCAGATGATGCATAAATCTCAATTTCAACAAAATTGACCCTTATGACTGGTTTTGTGGTCCAGGGTCACATATGTGAAATGTAGTGCAGAGAATGTCAATTTACGGTTATTCACTGTAAATTATAAATTTCACTTCCAAAAACTGTTTATTATGTATATACATGTAATGTCCAATACAGGGAACATACCATTAACCAATTAATAGGTCTTTTACCGTTAAAATCACGGTCATTATTTACATTTGTAAAGACTCGTTATTGTAAAGCGAAACATTGAGCCCACTGGAGATGTATATTGTGTATGGAGATATGATTTTTGGTCTGTATCGTGCAGATGATATGTTGGTGTCTTTTCATTAGCGTGTTGAAGGAGTCTGTCTTATCTCTGCTCTTCTCCAGTTTCTCGACCGGTTAGCATGTAACATTTCTTTATTAACTCCTTCCAGGTGGTGTGTGTGTGTGTGTGTGTGTGTGTGTGCGCGCGAGTGTGCGCGTGTGCGTGCGCGTGTGTGTGCACGTGCGTGTGCGTGAGTGTGTGTGTGCGTGAGTGTGTGTGCGTGCGTGTGTGTGTGCGTGAGTGTGTGTGCGTGTGTGAGTGTGTGTGTGAGTGCGTGAGTGAGTGCGTGAGTGAGTGCGTGAGTGTGCGTGTGTGTGTGAGTGTGTGAGTGTGCGTGCGTGAGTGTGTGTGTGCGTGAGTGTGTGAGTGTGAGTGTGCGTGCGTGAGTGAGTGTGTGAGTGTGTGTGTGCGTGAGTGCGTGTGTGTGTGTGAGTGTGCGTGCGTGAGTGTGTGTGTGTGTGTGTGCGTGTGCGTGAGTGTGTGAGTGTGTGTGTGCGTGAGTGTGTGAGTGTGCGTGCGTGAGTGTGTGTGTGTGAGTGCGTGTGTGTGTGTGAGTGTGAGTGTGTGTGTTTGTGTGTGTGTGTGTGCGTGAGTGTGTGCGCGTGAGTGTGTGTGTGTGAGTGTGTGTGTGCGTGAGTGTGTGTGTGTGAGTGTGCGTGCGTGAGTGTGTGTGAGTGTGTGAGTGTGCGTGCGTGAGTGAGTGTGTGTGAGTGTGTGAGTGTGCGTGCGTGAGTGAGTGTGTGTGAGTGTGCATCAGGTAATGTAATTACCACTCCTGTTATTAGATCAGTGAGTGCTGTCGGCTCTTGTGCGTGTCTCTAATGTTGTTAAGTGCTGGAAACAGCCTCTAAACAGATCAGCGCTGTTGACACATCACAGGTTAACAGCCGAGTTAACCCAACACCGCTGACACTCACTAGTGTCTGACACACGATGCTGATGAGAGATGAAGCGCTCGTTATATCCCATCATCCTGGTTTGGGTTC
>CM041803.1:1740712-1760712 GCA_023376895.1 Aspiorhynchus laticeps
AGTGAGTCTTTATGAACGGTGATTGAATCATTCACTCAAATGATTTGTTCAAAAACACTGATTCATTCAGAAATGAAGCAAGTGAGTCTTTATGAACGGTGATTGAATCATTCACTCAAATGATTTGTTCAAAACACTGATTCATTCGGAAATGAAGCAAGTGAGTCTTTATGAACGGTGATTGAATCATTCACTCAAATGATTTGTTCAAAAACACTGATTCATTCGGAAATGAAGCAAGTGAGTCTTTATGAATGGTGATTGAATCATTCACTCAAATGATTTGTTCAAAAACACTGATTCATTCAGAAATGAAGCAAGTGAGTCTTTATGAACGGTGATTGAATCATTCACTCAAATGATTTGTTCAAAACACTGATTCATTCGGAAATGAAGCAAGTGAGTCTTTATGAACGGTGATTGAATCATTCACTCAAATGATTTGTTCAAAACACTGATTCATTCAGAAATGAAGCAAGTGAGTCTTTATGAACGGTGATTGAATCATTCACTCAAATGATTTGTTCAAAAACACTGATTCATTCGGAAATGAAGCAAGTGAGTCTTTATGAACGGTGATTGAATCATTCACTCAAATGATTTGTTCAAAAACACTGATTCATTCGGAAATGAAGCAAGTGAGTCTTTATGAACGGTGATTGAATCATTCACTCAAATGATTTGTTCAAAACGCTGATTCATTCAGAAATGAAGCAAGTGAGTCTTTATGAACGGTGATTGAATCATTCACTCAAATGATTCGTTCAAAAACACTGATTCATTCGGAAATGAAGCAAGTGAGTCTTTATGAACGGTGATTGAATCATTCACTCAAATGATTCGTTCAAAAACACTGATTCATTCGGAAATGAAGCAAGTGAGTCTTTATGAACGGTGATTGAATCATTCACTCAATGATTTGTTCAAAAACACTGATTCATTCAGAAATGAAGCAAGTGAGTCTTTATGAACGGTGATTGAATCATTCACTCAAATGATTTGTTCAAAAACACTGATTCATTCGGAAATGAAGCAAGTGAGTCTTTATGAACGGTGATTGAATCATTCACTCAAATGATTTGTTCAAAAACACTGATTCATTCAGAAATGAAGCAAGTGAGTCTTTATGAATGGTGATTGAATCATTCACTCAAATGATTTGTTCAAAACACTGATTCATTCAGAAATGAAGCAAGTGAGTCTTTATGAATGGTGATTGAATCATTCACTCAAATGATTTGTTCAAAAACACTGATTCATTCGGAAATGAAGCAAGTGAGTCTTTATGAACGGTGATTGAATCATTCACTCAAATGATTTGTTCAAAAACACTGATTCATTCAGAAATGAAGCAAGTGAGTCTTTACGAATGGTGATTGAATCATTCACTCAAATGATTTGTTCAAAAACACTGATTCATTCGGAAATGAAGCAAATGAGTCTTTATGAACGGTGATTGAATCATTCATTCAGAAATTAAGCAAGTGAGTCTTTATAAACGGTGATTGAATCATTCACTCAAATGATTCGTTCAAAAACACCGATTCATTCAGTAATGAAGCAAGTGAGTCTTTATGAACGGTGATTGAATCATTCACTCAAATGATTCGTTCAAAAACACCGATTCATTCAGTAATGAAGCAAGTGAGTCTTTATGAACGGTGATTGAATCATTCACTCAAATGATTTGTTCAAAGCCACTGATTCGTTCAGAAATGAAGCAAGTGAGTCTTTATGAACGGTGATTGAATCATTCACTCAAATGATTTGTTCAAAAACACTGATTCATTCAGAAATGAAGCAAGTGAGTCTTTATGAACGGTGATTGAATCATTCACTCAAATGATTTGTTCAAAACACTGATTCATTCAGAAATGAAGCAAGTGAGTCTTTATGAACGGTGATTGAATCATTCACTCAAATGATTTGTTCAAAACACTGATTCATTCGGAAATGAAGCAAGTGAGTCTTTATGAACGGTGATTGAATCATTCACTCAAATGATTTGTTCAAAAACACTGATTCATTCGGAAATGAAGCAAGTGAGTCTTTATGAATGGTGATTGAATCATTCACTCAAATGATTTGTTCAAAAACACTGATTCATTCAGAAATGAAGCAAGTGAGTCTTTATGAACGGTGATTGAATCATTCACTCAAATGATTTGTTCAAAACACTGATTCATTCGGAAATGAAGCAAGTGAGTCTTTATGAACGGTGATTGAATCATTCACTCAAATGATTTGTTCAAAACACTGATTCATTCGGAAATGAGGCAAGTGAGTCTTTATGAACGGTGGTTGAATTATTCACTCAAATGATTTGTTCAAAAATACTGACTCATTCAGAAGATTCATATCGCACACCTCTAGACCGATCTATGTTTAATCTTTAACTTATGTGGCCAGAAGTTTAACACAGATGAACATCTGACGTCTGCTGAGTCGGTAATGAGTGTGTGTCCTGAGCCTCACCTGTGTGTGATGGGTTCAGACGTCTGCGAGGGGAAGCTGAGTGTGTGTGTGTGTGTGTGTGTGTGTGTCGAGGGCTAGAAGTGGAAAACGCGGCCCTCACACACTCGTGATTCACCTGCTCTCTCCTCTGGAGGATGAGCGTGTTTGAGATCAGTCTCGGCGATAAGCACAGGAAATGGTGAGGCTTGTGTGTGTGTGTGTGTGTGTGTGTGTGTGTCAATGGCGTCCGGTGGTGACAGGATGTGACAGTTCTGTGTGTGTGTGTGTGTGTCTTGCAGCTTTGCCCACTTCATCAGTGGAAAATTGCACCGCAGCAGAGCTGAGTGTGGCGTCTTCATCTGCTCAGTAATGTGTGAAGCTCATGTTCTTCAGAAGGTCTCTGCCTGTGGCCTGATAAATGACTTTGGTAAATCCCCACATACTGCAGAAAGACATGTTATATTGAGCCTCTGCTGCTGCATTTATATAGAACAAGCTCAACATCCACCATACAAACAGCTGCATGTGTTCATGAGGGCAGGATGCTGTGGGTTGGTGTTTGTGGGGTTTATATATATATATATATATACAGTGCCCACCACTAATATTGGCACCCTTGATAAATATGAGCAAAGGCGGCTGTGAAAATAAATCTACATTGTTTATCCTTTTTATCTTTCATTCCAAAAATTCACAAAATTCCAACCTATCATTGAAGTAAAACAATTGAAAATGGGGGGAAATCTCATTGTGTAAGAAATACTTTCTCTAGTACATGTTGGCCACAATTATTGGCACCCAATTATTACAATGTCCTTTTCCCAGGGTAACAGCTCTGAGTTTTCTCCTATAATGCCTGAAGAGTTTGGAGAACACCTGATAAGAGATCAGAGACCATTCCTTCATACAGAATCTCTCCAGATCCTTCAGATTCACAGCTCCATGTTGGTGCTTCTCCTCTTCAGTTCACCTCACTCATTTTCTATAGGGTTCAGGTCAGAGGACAGGAATGGCCAGCAGAAGCTTGGTTTTGTGCTCAGTGACCCATTTTTGTGTTGTTTTTGAGGTTTGTGTTTGGATTATTGTCCGGTTGGAAGATCCAAACATGGCCCATTATAAGATTTCTAACAGGGTCAGTCACTTATTGATTTTTTATATGTTGGTATTTAATAGAATCCATGATGCCATGTGTCTAAACAAGATGTTAAGGACCTCCAGCAGAAATATAGGCACACAACATAAAAAATACAGCAGTATATTTCATTGTACACATGGGGTACCTTTTTATCCCTGTGTGCACCAAACCCATCTTGAGTGTTTGCTGCTAAAAAGCTCATTTTTTAGTTTCATCTGATCATAGAAGCCAGTCCCATTTGAAGTTACAGTCATGTCTGATAACTGAATATGCTGGAGATTGTTTTTGGATGAGCTAGGAGAATTTTTCTTGAAACCCTCCCGAACAACATGTGGTGATGTAGGGACTGTTTGATCATTTCTGACCCCGAGACTCAACTATTTTCTGCAATTCTCCAGCTGTGGTCCTTGAAGAGTCTTTGGCCACTCAAACTCTCCTCCTCACCGTGCATTAGGACGATATAGACACACGTCCTCTTTCAGGCAGTTTCATAACATTTTCTGTTGATTGAAAATTCTTAATTATTGCCCTGATGGTGGAAATGGGAATTTTCACTGCTCTAGCCCTTTTCTTAAAGCCACTTCACTAATTTGTGAAGCTCAATTATCTTTTGCTGCACATCAGAAATATATTCTTTGGTTTTTCTCATTGTGATGATGATTAAGGGAATTTGGGCTTTGTGTTCCTCATATTTATAATCCTGTGGAACAGGAAGTCATGGCTGGACAATTTCATGCTCCTAGTCACCCTGGTGTGCTAAAAAATTTAAATATGAATGGAATATACTTCAGAGATATTTTACTCAAGAATTTCTAGGGGTGCCAATAATTGTGGCCAACATTCATTGGAGAAAAACATTTATTTCATCATGAGATTTTCTCCCCATTTTCAATTGTTTTACTTCAATGATAGGTTAGAATTTAGTAATTTTTTTGAGGGAAAGATCAAAAGGATAAACAATATAGAATTTATTTGATCAAAAATGCATTAAAAACTGTGATATAATATTAAAATTTAAAATAACTGTTTTCTGTGTGAATATGTGGTAAACTGTAATTTATTTCTGTGATCAAAGCTGTATTTTCAGCATCATTACTCCAGTCTTCAGAGTCACATGATCTTCAGAAATCATAATAATATGCTGATTTGCTGCTCAAGAAACATTTCTGATTATTATCAATGTTGAAAACAGTTGTGCTGCACAATATTTTTGTGGAAACTGATAAAGTTTATTTTTCATGATTCACAGATGAATAGAAAGTTCAAAAGAACAACATTTATTTGAAACATAAACCTTTTGTAACATTATAAATGTCTTTACTTTTGATCAATTTAATGTGTCCTTGATGGATAAAAGTATAATTTTTTTTTCAAGAATAAATATATTTTATCATATTACTAATGATTTTTTTATTTTATTTTAAGCCCAGTATATTTAATTGTTGCATTTAAATGCATCTTTTTAACAGATTCATCTGACTGTTTTCATGGCGTATTAGAGCAGAAGTAAATTAATCATCAGTTCACCTGTTGTGTTCACCATGCAGATATGTTTTGATTTATTTAGATATTAGAGCACGTCACATATGAGGAAACATCACCAAACAAGAACATTGCTCATTGTGATCTTGTGTGTGTGTGGTGTGTGTGGTGTGTGTGGTGTCGTGCGTGTGTCGTGTGTGTAGGGATGGGTACCGAAACTCGGTATTAAATCGGTCTCGGGGCTAAATTATGAAAGACCGGAGTATCGATAAGCTCTGACGTTATCGGTTCTGCTGTCGGTACTGGAGAAATTATGAAAACACACATTTATTGTTGCTACATATACACATTATCTTGCAAATTCTATCTCACCAGAGTTGCCAGCTGTTTTATATGCAATAATATTCAAACATTTGTCTATGATGCATTTTTGCTATTCATAATTCAGAAGCAAGATCGCGCTCACGCAGAGGAGCTTCAGCACGCGCAACATGAAAGCCCTGTTTAGTTATGATAGAATAGAGATTAAAACATATGCACTTTATGCCTGTGGCTGTTATATTAAGCTAAGTTTATTTATTTATTTTTGATTTTGGCTTCTAAGGATTATAGCCGCGTTTCTTCTAGCACAACTTCCATCCCTTCACAGCGGCGCGCATTCGTTCCTCCCTAAACAAAACTTGTCTGAATCAGCTCAATCGGTGATTGTTGTAAAATGCCGTCTTTACTGTTGCTAAATTGCGGGACATGTTTGATAAAACGTTGAAAGCACAATCCGCACCAGAGACGCTGCTCCCCAGGCTGAAATGTGTGTGTGTGTGTGTGTGTGTGCGTGCGTGCCTGCGCAGCGCGCTCCAAAATGGACAAGCAGATTACACTTTGAGCTTCGGGCGCGTCCAAACGATCAAATACACACAAAAATATGTCACAATGGCCAGCTACGAGAGTATTCACTTAAACAGTTTGTCTTAAGTGGACCAGAACTGTTCGGAGAAAATCCGATGTGTGTCAATATATTGCCTTAAAGTGACAGACTGATGCTTCAATGTTAATCACAGAAAAAAATGCAAAGAGAAAATCACTCACAGCTCTTAATCTGAATAACGTTATAGCTTTAATAAGCATTAATCTATCAGTACATACAGTGAAAACTATGCAGTGTGCATTTACATTTGATTACTTTTAGATTTCTTTTGTAGGCTATTACTTGCCTGAACAGTAATGTTAGTAGACCTTCATGGAAAAATTAAAGCACTGTTTATTTCATTTAATTTGTATATTTGTTTTATTGTATTTGTCAGTTTGTTTTTACTTTGTTTCTTTGTTAATATTCTTACTGTATCTTGTGTATATAAAACACTAAAAATGCTTGCACACTGGTGCATTTACAAATTGATGTTTTATATTCATTTAATTAAATATTTATTTTACATTTCAGAATATAAACTAATGTTAATTCAGCTCCTAATTTGTTATAATATATATATATATATATATATATATACAGTATATATATATACAGTATAACAAAAAGTACCGATAAGAATACCGTTAAAGTACCGGACCGATAAGCAGTATCGATAAGAGTAGTAATACCGTTAAAACCTTAACGATACCCATCCCTACGTGTGTGTGTGTGTGTGTGTGTGTGTGTGTCGATCTGATCTTCTGCTCTCCAAACACGAAGCCAACGGCAGCAAAATAGCAGAGGAAATACTATTTGTGGTAAAAGAGTTGCTGGTGAACTTATACTGTAGAAACCTAGTGGCATTGTATTACAAACACTAAACTGTCAATGGTTTTACGCTGCGATTTATCACAGTTTCACACATTAAACCCAGTGAATCTGGTTTTATGAGCTGCTTTGTGTTTTGCATTAAACCGCGTGTATGATTTGAGTGTTTGTTCTTGTCGGGATCGGATCATAATTCTCTATCTGTGTTAGGGCTGTCAAAACGGCTGAAAAAATAAATTCGAATTTTGTACTTGAATATTATCAATATTCAAATTACATTCGAATTTAAAAGGCATAATTTCAGTTAGGGGGGAAAAAAGCTTTTGTCTTCTCTCCTGAGGCCACAAGAGGGCGCTTCGAGCAAAATATTACTAATGCACGTTTATTTAAAGCAATAAAATAACACGACTATCTTTAAAAAAAGTGCATAATGTTTAAAAAACCATATATAATTAATTAAGCTGCTTACACAATTAGAATCAAAACAGCATTATGTATGTATGTATAGTTTAATACAAATGACCAAGAACCAATCACAAAGAGCACTTTTTTAATTTAAAAACATGATGCAGTGGGATGCGGAAAAACGCCATAAACTCTCGAGATATGTTTTTTAAAAGTTTAAATTGCATTAATTTTACATGGTTTCGTCTCTCTTGTGTGAGACACGAGTGCAACGGTGATAGATGTCTCTATAGAAAATGTGATAAATATGCATTGTGTGTGAACGGCTTGGTTTCAGTTTTGACGTAAACATGTTCTCTTTTTCCGCAATATTTTGAATGAACAACATAGCAGCGCTGCATCTAGTGGCTTCAACTGGATAGACTAAAACATTAAAATTCATGCATTAAAATGCAATGAAAACTACATCGTCGTTGCATCTTGTGCATCACTGATAAAGCTGCCTAACGCACATCTAAAATTCAAATGCCACATGTTTGCATTCGAATGTGGATTTATATTTTAAATTTTACGAATATTCGAAATTTAAAAAAAAATTGACAGCCCTAATCTGTGTCTTCCTCCAGGTTCAGGATGAAGAGTGGAGGTTTGGCAGGGAGCTGCAGCCCCAGCTAGATTCATCACCTTCATCATCATCATCATCATCATCATCATGGCTAATCACCTGGAGCTGCTGACGGAGCTGCAGCAGCTGGATAAGGTGCCCAGTCTGGAACGGCTCCGGGCCGCGCAGAAGCGACGCACGCAGCAGCTCAAGCGATGGGCCGTCTACGAGAAGGAAATGCAGAACAAGAAGCGCAAGGTTGACAAACGGCGTGGACACGGGAACCTGCTGGAGAACCGCAGGAGGGTTTCGTTCTTGGCGAGCATCGCTCTGCTGGAGGCCTCGGCGAGGAACGATCCGGATGAAGGTGAGGCCGGACACATGCGTGGGAATGGAACGATATTATCAATATCGCGATATTGCAATTAGGGCTGGGTAAAAAATATAGACCTCTCGATTTTAATCGATTCTCATTTTTACGAAACGATATTGATTCTTAAATCCCAAGAATTGATTACAGGGCTCTAGACTGCGACCAAAATGGCATTTGCGAGCATTTTTTGAGTGTGTGCTAGTAAAAATTTGACGTGGTCGCACTTGTGCGAATGAATGGTCTGCGCTGCTCCAAAGCGCGCGCGCTGCCAGCCGCAATACATTGTAGCAGGAGAAAGATTTCACTGATCACGTGAAGAGAGGCGCTTTCAGCACGAGCGCTTCAGTAGAGCCTGGTTTCACACTGCAGCGTAAGCACAGCAGAGCGGGAGCATTGTGCTTTCACTCGCCGCGTCAGCACGAGCGCAGGTGCGCGCAGCGGATGGAGCACAACGGAGGATTTGGTTTTCAAACTAAAGTAAAAGAGCGCTTCTTAAACCAGAGAAGGTGAACATGTTGGTATTCTTGTAGAGAAAACATGCAAGTCCTGTCAGCGGCAGCCAGTTTAGCTTTATTTATCTTTTTGTATTCGTTTTGAAAAGCTTATCATCTTTGCTGTTTACCTCACGTTACACTATGGAGGCTTTCCTTATTTTTTACATTTTTTTTATATTATTATTATTTGATTCCTCAGTATTTGCTAAACATTCTGTTATGTAATAGTCGGTATAATACAGCATGTGATGCCTCGTCTTATTCGTTTTTGTTAATAAATGTTATGCTAGTTTGTCATTGTAACGTACTGTTTTATTGTTGTTGTGCTTTTTAATTAAGAATAACAATGAATCCATTTTTTGTCTTAAAAAGTGAAAGGTGTATAGATATAAGCAAAACAGACCATTATCTTTTCTTGTAAAGCGTGACACCAAGATCGCGAAAGTGAAAAATAGTAATTCCTGTCACAAAATTTTAATCACAAATAATTCTGATGAAAAAGGGTTGAATGTTGAACACTTTCGTTATCATATAACTATAAACTATGATAAAAGTTAATCAGCATGCATTGATTAATCAAATGTTGTATAAAAAAAAAAAAAATTGCGACCAACTGAGAAAGTTAGTGCGACCAACTGAGATAGTTAGTGCGACCAACTGAGATAGTTAGTGCGAACAACTGAGAAAGTTAGTGCGACCCGTGGAAGAATGAGTCTAGTGCCCTAGATCAGTCTAGCCTGTTTTCAGTTATGGATGCAATATTGAAGGGTACCTCCCATCCAATAAATCGCAATAAGCATTGTGCATTGGTACTTTTAATATGAAACAAAGTCTCTGATTTCAGTTTATGCAGTGTTCGTACTATAACGTGGACTTTGGGGGAGCCTACTTTTTTTTTTTTTTTTATTATAGCGGGGGGTTTGTGCGCTTGCGCATGCCTCAAAAGAGGGCTTACAATGACATACAAAGATACACACCAGCTAGTGTATGCACTACTTGCTTTATGCAAGCACTATATAGGATAAATCACTATACAGTATTTACCCTAGTATACTTTATTGACACGAATTGATAGGTGAAACAAGCAGCCAACCACAAATAGTCTATTTAGCTTCAGGCTGTCAATCGAGAGTCATGCAGACCTATAACAACCCAGCCACAACACATGATTGTGAATAACATGCCTTACCTTAACACCGAATGCCTTGTGTTCTTTTTGCCATGGTGGCTATATGATGCTAACTGCAGAATGGATTTCAAGGACTTCGCACGCAGATCAACGGCCTCCAACATTTATATTTTTTTCTATGAATCTTTGAGTTAACATACTAAACATGAGTGGAATTTGCACCGCAGCGCCCCCACACCTTGATGCTCATGGCAAGAATAGCATGTATAGTTATCTTTATTGAAGTGAATTAGGTTTAAATCGCCGTCCTGCATGAATCAAATGATATTTTTGCAATTTTACACATAATAATCCACGATGATCACATTACACAAAACTGAAATTGCACGTCAAAATAACACATTGTCAATATTTTTTGAGACCCCTCAAAATTTCACAAATCACTTTTTCAGGGGAGCCCATGTCTTATTAAGGGGAGCCGAGCTCCCCCGTAGTTCGCACCCTGAGTTTGTCTAATGTATTGCAGTATTCAAATAATAAATGCTGTTTTGGCACTGTTTAATAGTGCCTCAGTTCAACAGACGTGGCAGGAACTGATCATATCCTCCGCTTTATTACTAGTTATAGCACAAAATAAACATGACTAAACATCTGAATGCATGTTAAAAGAGAGTACAACTTAATAATCCATATCCTGGCTCTCGTAATCGCTCAATTAGTGTTTCAGCCACGCAAATACGTCAATATAACAGCTTGTAAACAATTCATGTAACATCACATTTACCGCAGAAAGCATATTCGGTGACCATAAACTGTCAGCTAGAAAAATAATCTGAGCATTTTGCTAAATATATGCACCATATAAAATTCATAATTTTTCACTGTTCTTTAATGTTTTATTTATGTTTGAATAAATCCGTCCAAGTTTTTATGACAGATACTATTTAAATGTGTATATTCAACAACAAAAAAACTAACTAAAGTAATTGTAACTTAATTAGCCTATTATAAAAACTTCATTAAGTGTAATTTAAACAGTTGTACAGCACAAATCGGTTAATTTTAACCTTCAATGTTATAATGTAGTACCAACTGACTGATGTATATTTTACAGCATTAGTTGAGAGTTTTTTTTTTCCTTGAGAAAATTTGGCATGTACTGTAAAGGGGTGTCGCGATAACCGTAATATCGTAATAGCGTAATACCGCGCTATTGACGAGCATAACCGCAGAGGAATGCAACAACCGCAGCAACCGCGATATTTCCTTTTTTGTTTTTTTCGTAAAGTTACGCCCTTCTCGTTTTATACTTAGTGCATATGTACTGAATATTAGTAATGATAACAATGTGTACCATGCTGATTTGTACAGAGGCTCAGTAAATTTGCACTTAACAAGCTTAAACAGACAGCGAATGAGAGAGAGATCGACTGAGCGCGTGCGATTACCTGCGTCTGTCCTTCAGGCGGAGTCATGTGTATTTGTGAAAACAGGTCGTCATGTCCAAGGAAAGCCAAATCTGTCTTAACATCGACGCTCTGCTGGTCAGCGGAGCCTTTAAAAGTGGCGCTCAAAGTTAAAATGATTTCAGCAGCTTTACATATCATTATAACATTACATATCTCGAATGAATCAGCGTTTTTGAACGTGTGGTTGAATGAACGGTGACCCACTCAAAGACCGTCTCTTACCGCCACCGTGTGGCGCAACAATGAAACTGCACCGACTGAGACCCGTCTAGAACACGCAGGTGAAATATCAACAGAAAAAGTATCTTGTCAGTCAGATTCGAGGATCAGAACTAACTGTTATATATATATATATATATATAGGCTAACAATAGACGATCTTATTGTCAGGTTTATGTTTTGTTATGTGGACCGTTATTTTGTTATTCTCTTCTGTTTACTCGTTTCAACGTGATTTAGTTTTGGTTCCATTGGTTTCTGAATATGACCTCGTTACATCGTAACACGTACACACAGATTATATCATATATGTGGTATATATGCTTATGTATACATACACATATATGTATATATATATGTATATATGTGCGGTAATACCGCATACCGCGCTATTGAGCCACTCAAAATTACCGCAAGGGAAATTCCTTCACCGCGACAGCCCTAGTACTGTACCTGATATGTATCCAAAATAATCAATATTGAATCGAATCGCAAGCTTGTGAATGAGAATTGAATCGAATCATGAAATTTGTATGAAAACCCAGCCATAATTGCAATGGCATAACTGTCTGGATATTATTATGGTTACATGACGATATGAAACGACAGGTCTTCTGGGCAGATAGTGTAGTTTTTAAGATATATTTGTTTTGGGTCATTATGCTTTAACACAGTATCTGTCAAATGAACTCAAACCGAAAGCACAATATGCTTAATTTCTTCATTAAGTCTGTTTTCACTGCGTGTTTCACTTGGTTCAGACGATCAGCTCGTGATTCCGCGTCTCAGAACGGCTTCGTTCACACTGAATGAATGCAGTGAACGCGTTTATTACACGTTCTGTGAGTTTAGCACACGTTTGAGAACTCAACAGCCACCAGTTCTGCTTTATTTCAGCTGCAAATGATTACAGCATTTCTCTAGATTTGTAGTAAGACGTGTTTTTGTGCCTGTTTTCACAGATCTGGAGTTTTCCTTCAAAATAAAAGCTCTACTGCTGTGTCCGTCAAAATAAAAGCTCTACTGCTGTTTCCGTCAAAATAAAAGCTCTACTGCTGTTTCCTTCAAAATAAAAGCTCTACTGCTGTTTCCGTCAAAATAAAAGCTCTACTGCTGTTTCCTTCAAAATAAAAGCTCTACTGCTGTTTCCGTCAAAATAAAAGCTCTACTGCTGTTTCCATCAAAATAAAAGCTCTACTGCTGTTTCCTTCAAAATAAAAGCTCTACTGCTGTTTCCGTCAAAATAAAAGCTCTACTGCTGTTTCCGTCAAAATAAAAGCTCTACTGCTGTTTCCTTCAAAATAAAAGCTCTACTGCTGTTTCCATCAAAATAAAAGCTCTACTGCTGTTTCCGTCAAAATAAACGCTCTACTGCCGTTTCCGTCAAAATAAAAGCTTAAGTACAGTATTAATTGCTGACAGCGAGCGGTTTAAATGAGTCCAAATTCAAAATATCTCTTTCAAGTGTAGAAATTAGGAAAGAAGTATTTTAATTTCCCTACTGTAATGTAAAGCAAAAATAATATACCTATGAAATTATTTTACAGTGCAATTGTTTTACAATATATGGCTACTGCTGTCATTGTTGTTGTTATTATTATTCTATTCTAATTAGTTTGTCTTCCTAAAACAGCAGTGTGAATGTAATTTAGACTGAGACAGTATATCACTAATAAAAAGAGAGTTGAGTTCACTTTAAAGTTCAGCTACAAGTCAATTCACTGATTTAAGTTTTCTTAGTTAAAAACATGGTTTGGGTTAATTTTGAACTCTCAGAGTGCACTAAATAGAGTAATTTAACTTTAAAATGTACAACATTTTAATTTTTTCCCAATTCTTCATTTGTCTTTTTTTTTTTTTTTTTTAAATATCGCAATACATATTGTATCGTGGACTTCATATCGTGAGATTTTGATATTGTTACATCCCTAGTGGGAAGAGATTCAATTCAAGCAACAAAATACAACGTCAAACTCAAGCTTTTATTAACAAAACAAAATAAAAATACACCATACACCAAAATACACCACCCTCTTCCAATGCATATTAAATCTTCCCCATCTGTGGATGCTTTTAAGTCTAGATTGAAATCATACCTTTTTAATAGAGCTTTTAGAGTCGATTAGAGGGATCAGGTTTTACATTTTAATTTGAATTAATGTTGAATATTGTTGAATTTTGTTTGTGTGGCTGTGTGTAATGATGCTGGAAAGCACTTTGGTCGACACTTGTTTTAAATGTGCTATAGAAATAACATTTGTATTGTATTGTATGCTATATGCCTAATATAAAATAACAAATTACTTGGGCTACACAAAGTTTAAATTGGTATACAGAACGAAAAATTATTAAACACTGTGGAACCAAATAAATAAGAAACAAATGTTTAAAAAGAACCTTCCAAAATCACCTAATAAACGGCAAAAGTCAACAGGCTTTTCAACATCCAAAATATTGCCAAACAGGTGCTTTTTTGCATTTCGTTTCAAAACTAAATCTTCCGTCATCGTCATCATTTATCAAATCAGATAAATGAAATCTGATCTGTGATGCGACGGTCCTTCGGCAAAATGAGCCTAAAATACAAAATAATAAGCCTAATTAGAGATAGTAAAGATCCAAAAACATAAACATTGAGATTTTTAAAAGCATAAACGTAAAATAGCATTTAAAAATGTGTCTTTCTATAAACTCACAGCTTGTGGAAAAATATTTACATTTTTATTTTATGTTGTCATTAATCATTTATTTTTTTGCAATATGTTTTTATAAAATCATAATTTTGTTATAATATAATACTTTGTAGATCTGTTTGCATTAGCTATTTTTTATAAATAAAAAAAATTTGTAAAAAAAAAAAATAATAATAAAAATATATATATATATTATAATTTTTTTTTTAATTTTTTTTTTGTGAATTGTATTAAAACTAGGGCCAGTTTGACCCGCAAACATCATTATAATTATTGATTATTATATTAGTAAATGGAACCAGATGCAATGTGATGATTGAGATCTTTCTCATCTTTTGAAGTTCACGATCAACCCTCTGATGGTGTTTTTAATCCACGAACCAGCGCTTTGCTTCTGCAGAATAATGAATGAAACAGACCTTATAAATGTGTTTATGCATCTGCCAGCAGTGTGGTGTAAAATCTGCTTTCCCACGTCATTTAACAAGCCGTTAAAAACAGCGCCGTCGCCCGGATTGCTGTGTAAATATTGAAACCCATCCAGAACGCTGAAATTGCTGTGTGGTGGAGAGCGAGTTCTTGAGATAATGGCTGAAAGCAGCAGTCAAATGAGCGTCGGATGTCGCTCTGAAAGCCTGGGAACGCCGTCTGCAGCCGAATGATGGGAATAGCCTGCGGTTCTCAGGAGAAGATCTCCAAACGGCTCTCAATCCTTTGATGGACTCAGTGTTTAGGAGAGATAAGAGCCTGGTTGGCAACCAGTTTTCTTCATCTTAAAGGGATAGTTCACCCTAAAATCCTCAAGTAGTTCCAAACCTGTATGAATGTGTTTGTTCTGCTGAACACAAAGGAAGATATTTTGAAGTAAGTTTGTAATCAGGCTGTTTTGGGGCACCATTGACTTCCATAGTAGGAGAAAAAATACTATGGAAGTCAATGGTGCCCCAGAACTGCTCTGTTTCCCTCATTCTTCAGAATATCTTCCTTTGTGTTCAGCAGAACAAACACATTCATACAGGTTTGGATCTACTTGAGGATGAGTAGATGCTGACAGAATTTTCATTTTTGGGTGAACTATCCCTTTAATACTAATAAGACTGAGTGTGTTGTTTTTGGACCTTCTTCTGCTTCCAACGTGTTATAATGGATTCAGCTTTAGTTTTAGATGAACAGGTTACTAGTGTTGTGAAGGCTGTGTTTTATCAACTCTAAACTGAAATCAATTCTCTCTTTTAAGGACCTGGAGACTATTATTCATGCCTTTGTATCATCACGCATCGATTACTGTAATTCTGTATATATAGGTATTTCACAGGGTCATTTATCTCGTCTTCAATTAGTACAAAATGCTGCTGCCAGACTTGTGACTCACACAAAGAAGAAGAATTACCCCAGTCTTGGTTTCTTTACACTGGTTGCCTGTAAAATTTAGAATTTAATTTTAAGGTTTTGTTGATGGTTTTTAAAGCATTGCCCCAAAATATATTGTTGACCTTTTGATTCCTTATCAAAATACGGGCTTATCAAATATTCCTTATCAAAGGGCTTTTTTTTTTTTTCGATTATGGAACCGTCTTCCAATGCATATTAAATCTTCCCCATCTGTGGATCTAGAT
Source organism: Aspiorhynchus laticeps (assembly GCA_023376895.1). Lineage (NCBI taxonomy): Eukaryota > Metazoa > Chordata > Actinopteri > Cypriniformes > Cyprinidae > Aspiorhynchus > Aspiorhynchus laticeps. The sequence continues at coordinate 1,756,521 of CM041803.1, forward strand.
TGAAATCATACCTTTTTAGTAGAGCTTTTAGAATTGATTGATTGGAGTGATCAGGTTTTAAATTGTAATGTTTAATTTTGTTTGTGTGACTGTGAGTAATGATGCTGGAAAGCACTTTGGTCAACGGCGGTTGTTTTAAATGTGCTATAAAAATATATGTGACCCTGGAGCACAAAACCAGGTCAATTTTTTTAAATTGAGATTTATGCATTATCTGAAAGCTGAATAAATAGCTTTCCATTGATGTGTGGTTTGTTATGATAGGACGATATTTGGCTGCGATACAACTATTTGAAAATCTGGAATCTGAGGGTGCAAAAAAATCAAAATATTGAGAAAATCACCTTTAAAGTTGTTCAAATGAAGTTCTTAGCAATGCATATTACTAATCAAACATTAAGTTTTGATATATTTATGGTAGGAAATTTACTAAATATCTTCATGGAACATGATCTTAATATCCTAATGATTTTTGGCATAAAAGAAAAATTTATAATTTTGACCCATACAATGTATTGTTGTCTATTGCTACAAATATACCTGTGTTACTGATGACTGCTTTTGTGCTGCAGGGACACATATGTATTGTATTGAATGCATGCGACTGCAGTTGAGGCTGTATTTGCGGGGCTTTCATCGTGTCAGATTATCACTGCGGTGTAATCTCTGCACGATTATGCTCTGCTTGATGGAGCTATTTTTGCCCGGACTAACCCGTTCAGCGATGTATTGATTAAGAGTTATGGAGTCATTATGACAGATGGCAGAGCTTTATGCGCAGGTTTATCCGGAGCTGCTCGCATTAGTTTGCTGGATGAAGCAAAGCTGCTGAGCAACTAATAGTTGCTGTTTCTGCCCAAGTTTATGTCTTCTTAATGATGATTCTGGTTTCTATATGAGCTCAATACAAAAGAGAATGTTGTTTGCTGGTTTTGCAGCTGCAAAGAAGACAATAAATACACCGCATACGTGTGGAAAAACATGTGTCCCTGCAGCACAAAAGCAGTCATAAGTAACACAGGTATATTTGTAGCAATAGACAACAATACATTGTATGGGTCAAAATTATACATTTTTCTTTTATGCCAAAAATCATTAGGATATTAAGTAAAGATCATGTTACATGAAGATATTTTGTAAATGTCCTACCATAAACATAATTTTTGATTAGTAATATGCATTGCTAAGAACTTCATTTGAACAACTTTAAAGGTGATTTTCTCAATATTTAGATTTTTTTGCACCCTCAGATTCCAGATTTACAAATATTGTCCTATCATAACAAACCATACATCAATGGAAAGATGATTTATTGATGATGTATAAATCTCAATTTCAGACACTTATGACTGGTTTTGTGGTCCAGGGTCACATATTGGATCAATAGCCTCCTTAAAATAGTGACTTGTACAGCATGAATTAATAAGACTTTTACATAAAGGAGTGATTTATTTTAATTTTATTTTTTCTCTCTCTCCTCTTTCACTGGACTCTTCAAATAATTAAAAAATATATATATTTTTGTTTTTCAAAAAAATATTTTTGTTTGTTTTGAATGGATGTTATGATGTTATACGTAAATACGATAAAGTTGATCACAAAAAAAGTAATTAATTATTGAGCAGATCAAGTCACACTCGTTAGGCTGTCATCATCTCAGGTTTACTAATCACATTAAGCTCAGGTAAAGCAGGTCGTGACCTCAGAGATACCGTGGTAAATGAACGTGTAACAGATCAGCTGTCAGACAGAGAATAATGATGATGATGATGATGATGACGAGTCTTTGGTGAAGATGTGTGTGTAAGAATCAAAACATGATTCTGCCCTGCCAGCGTAAAAACACCTAGACATGATTCAACAGATGCAGGAAACAACAGACCAATCACTGTTAATTATGCAAATAAATGCAGTATGCATATGATGTCATCACAGCTGTCAATCATTCTCTCAATGAGAAACATGACTCTTAAAGCAACAGTGTGCATTTGTCACATGACAAGTGTGTTATTTAGTATAATCAAGATTCTATTATAGTTTTTATTTATATTTTGCATCATTTTTTATTTTATATTTTCCAGTTTAGTTATTTTAGTAATTTTGTTTTTGTCATTTTTAGTTGTTTTTTTTAAATGTCTTTATATTTATTTTAATATCAGTTTTAGTTATTTTAGTACATTTTAAAGTAAATGTAGTTATTTTAGTGTGTTAAGCTAAATTAAAATGAGAAATATTGGCAACTTGGCATTTGGCAGCTAAATGAAATAAAAAAATAAATAAGTTTTCTTTTTTTTTCAGTTAATGTTTATTTAGTTTCTAATTGCTAAAATGTTAATATTTGTTGTTTTAGTTGTAGTAAACTGTAATAACCCGCTCATGACAGAATCATGTGTTTGATTGTGTGTGTGTGTGTGTGTGTGTGTGTGTGTTTGATTGTGTGTGTGTGTGTGTGTGTTTGATTGTGTGTGTGTGTGTGTGTGTGTTTGTTTGATTGTGTGTGTGTACTGTGTGTTTGATTGTGTGTGTGTGTGTGTGTGTGTGTTTGATTGTGTGTGTGTGTGTGTGTGTGTTTGATTGTGTGTGTGTTTGATTGTGTGTGTGTGTGTGTGTGTTTGATTGTGTGTGTGTGTGTGTGTTTGTGTGTTTGTTTGATTGTGTGTGTGTACTGTGTGTTTGATTGTGTGTGTGTGTTTGATTGTGTGTGCGTGTGTGTGTTTGATTGTGTGTGTCTTTGTTTGATTGTGTGTGTGTTTGTGTGTTTGTTTGATTGTGTGTGTGTGTGTGTGTGTGTGTTTGATTGTGTGTGTGTACTGTGTGTTTGATTGTGTGTGTGTGTGTGTGTGTGTTTGATTGTGTGTGTGTGTGTGTTTGTTTGATTGTGTGTGTGTCTTTGTTTGATTGTGGGTTTGTTTGTGTGTTTGTTTGTGTGTGTGTGTGTGTGTGTGTGTTTGATTGTGTGTGTGTACTGTGTGTTTGATTTTGTGTGTGTGTGTGTGTGTGTGTGTGTTTGATTGTGTGTGTGTGTTTGTTTGATTGTGTGTGTGTGTGATCCTGTCTCATCTGCAGCTGTAGTTCATTGCTGTCGGTGATGAGCTGATCCGGCGCTCCGGGTTCGGTTCGTCTGCATGCATGGATAAAGAGGAGCGAGGCGTGTGTGTGTGTGTGTGTCTTATGAAACACTCCTCAATGAGATCAGACGCAGCTTTATTTTTATAGACAGCCGTGAGAAAGAGAAGAAACAAACACACTCACCCTGCGGCAGAAGCAGTGTTTCTCCAACATATCATTTAATGTGTGTGTGTGAGTGTGTGTGAGAGTGTGTGTGAGAGTGTGTGTGAGAGTGTGTGTGTGAGAGTGTGTGTGAGAGTGTGTGTGAGAGTGTGTGTGAGAGTGTGTGTGAGAGTGTGTGTGAGAGTGTGTGTGTGAGAGTGTGTGTGAGAGTGTGTGTGAGAGTGTGTGTGAGAGTGTGTTTGTGAGTGTGTGTGTGAGAGTGTGAGTGTGTGTGTGTGAGAGTGTGTGTGTATGTAAATCAGCTGTATGTGTAGCTTTAACTGATCCATGGAATATTTAATAATTTATAACAATTTTATGAGATGTATTTATTTACTTATTTTCAGATGTTCTGTTCTCTGTTTACATTTTTCTGAATGCTGTGTTTTAATGATTTAATACAAATAAATTGTCAAAAACTGTGGCAAACAAATCCATGGAAGTTTAACAATTGAATGAATCTTTTAAAATGTAATGAAAGTGTAATAATTTCAATAAAGTGCTGCACAATAGAGATTTGCTGTTTAAATTGAAACGTGAAAGAAACATTGTGGCATTCCTTAAAAAATGTTTTACTTGTCATAATTTCTTCAAGTTAAACCAAACTTTTATTTTGGTGATTTGTTGAAGATCTATGAGTTTCTGTGTTTTCTCAAAGAAGCGACTCTCAGATGAGGTTCATGTGTTTAATATTATAATAGTTTAGTATATTAATATTCACAGACACTCGTCCATATCACTGTTTGATTCAGTATACATAGGGCCAAGGCCGTAACCATGTCTTGAACATTGGGGGGGATCAATTTTTGTATATATATATATATATATATATATATATATATATATATATATATATATATATATATATATATATATATATATATATATATATATATATATATATATATATATATATATATAT
>CM041803.1:1770712-1778212 GCA_023376895.1 Aspiorhynchus laticeps
CAATAACGCCGTTTATTTATAACGCCGTTATTCCCATCACTGTTCATCTGTGATCTGAACTGTTCTCATGAATCAATGCTTGAATCAAAGCCGGATCTTCTGTGATTCCTGAGAACATCTGCTCTCATCACTGCTGCTTTTATTTCTTCAATATTTCATTAATGCTTTCACTGGATGAATATTTGATAGTGGCAGGCGTTGTGCGTATGAGACACGCTCTGATGGTCACTCTGTAGTGCACTAGATCGTCAGTGGTGTCTCACAGGACAGATTTACAGCTTCATCAATGATAAATGAAGCTCCAGAAACTAGGGCTGGACCAGAATATTCGATTATTCGAATATTCATTCGGTGGGTTGGCATTCGATTTTAATTTTGAGATTTGAATATTCTTTTTTTTTTACCCCTGGCACCCCCGCGAAACGGTTCTCATTCATGCTTGAATATGAATCGCCCATGAGTGAACGTCATGAGTCATGATTCAGTTCGTCTGGGAGAGAAGACAAAAATGCCGAAGACTCTGATCTTCCGACCCATTTTGACTCTGATCTTAAGCTCGACAGTCAGATCAGGGCAGTAGCTAAATCAAGCTGGCCAAAATAAAGCCTTATCTTTCAAGCCAACACTTTGAGACCGTGATCCATGCCTTTGTAAGCACTCGGCTCGATTACTGTAATGCACTGTACGTGGGGGTTAGTGGGTCTTCTATTGCTCGTTTGCAGATGGTGCAAAATGCTGCAGCGCGTCTTTTAACTGGAACACGTAAATATGAGCACACTTCCCCCATTTTGGCTTCACTTCACTGGCTGCCTGTACATTTTAGGATTACATTTAAAATTCTTCTATTTGTTTTTAAATCCCTAAATGGGCTTGCCCCACCTTACATTTCTGAGCTGCTACACCCGTTCTCTCAGGTCAGCTGATCAGGGATCGTGCGTTTGCTGTGGCAGCTCCTAAATTCTGGAATGATTTGCCTCTGCCCATTAGGCAGACCTCTTCATTGTCTTTATTTAAATCAACTCTTAAAACATATCTTTTTTCTCTGGCCTTTGACATCTGATGCTGATATTTGGTTAATTATTTTTATCTTTTTATTGTCTCTTAATGTGTTTTATTTGTATTTTATGTCTTGCATGAGTTTTATTTCTCTGTACAGCACTTCGGTGTTTTTTAAGTGCTTTATAAATTAAGTTTGATTGATTGATTGATTGAAGACCTCAGCTGTGTGAGAGCACTTTAAATTGAGTGAGGACAGGATAAAGGCAGTGTGAAACTGGCTTAAGTTACCACAACAGCACATCAAGTTTGAAAAATCACCTCAGTTCTGTAAGTAGTACGCCTATAGTATATTGTTGGTGTAAAAAAACGAGCTGCTTTTTTCCGCCATGTTAATCAGTAATTTCACACATGATAAAAACATGCACTTAATTTGCTTGGAAAATACTTGCCAATAACGGAGAAAAAGAGAGAGAGATAACAGATGCCATAGTGGAGTTCATCGCTATATGAGACCCATTAATTTAGAAATATGAGCTGTATATCCAGCCTAACGTTACCTTGTTCTATTTAGCCTATTACAGTCTGTTTATAAGGGAATTGATTTAATTTTATTTAAACTGTTCGTTAGTTAAAATGTGTGATGCTGTTATTGAAAGTATGCTACCGTGTTCTTTATTTATTACAGTTCGTTGAACTTCGTTCATTTATTTTTCGTTCTTCTTTTATTTAAATAGCTTCTAGAAAACCAGAGCTGTATTCATTTTTAACTGTCACACATTTATCATCCATACACTTTCATTGTTAAAATTGAATGCAGTATAGAGGTGGATGAACAATGTCTTCTCCATCATGTATTTTTGTTTTGTTTGTTGTCAATGTATATGTCACCATTATGTGTACCTTGTCATTTATAGTGAATGAATGTTGTGTTATTGTTGGCTGTCCTTATGTTAGTTTTATGTTACCTGCCTAGGGACTGCGGATGAAAAGTAGTTATTGTTACTAATTCTGGCATATTTACATGGTGTATTTTTATACAACAATGTTCATGAATATGCATGGTCCCTATTAAATAAAAAAAAAAATAGCCTACAGTGTCGGTAATAGGGATGTGCGGGTCTAGTCGACACTGAAAACAATAGTCGACTACACGAGAGAAAAAAAAACATGATGATTTTATCATTCAAATTACCATAATTTTAACGTAACATTTAAAACATTTGAAAGAACAGTTAAAATAAAACTTTTGAAAAAGAATACATATCAAAATATATAAATATTTTTAAAAGCGTATCTGGGCGGGAACTATAATTTTACCTCACATGCGTTTTCTTCACGTCAGTTGCGGCGAGCTCCGCGCGAAAGACCAGCAAGCTGTGGATTATTTTGAATTAGAAGCAAATGGAAAGGTTTTGTGTAAACTGTGTAATGTCAAATTGGCTTACAATAACTTTACTGGAGCTATGCGTAATCATATTCAATACACGTATGTGTTAGCTTGGAGTCTAGCCAAAGCCAAATGTGAATCATGTCATACACTACAACCTGTCGCTGCGGTCCGCGATCCTATCCGCGCTGTCTATTCCTCTAAACGAAGACCCACTTCGGTGGTGCTGCGGGATTTCCAGACTCTTTTCAAACTGTGTGCTTGCTTGTAGTTCTCTCTCTGTGTGCCTGTGACTTCAGTTCCTGCAGAGCGCGGGGTTTGCAGAATCGCCTCTAGTCCCGTCTTTCGCCAGACCACGTTAACATGTTAAATTCACTGAACAAATGCGCACGGTCTGAGTAAGTAAAACGAGCTTTGTTTTGTTTTTAGACAATATAGCCAATAGGGTTGTCACGGTACCAAAATTTCAGTATTCGGTACCAATACCAGTGAAAATCCACGGTTCTCGGTACCAAAGCAAAACACAAAAATATGCTAATTAAAAAAACAAAAATAAACTGCACAAAAACCAATGCCATTTTTTAATGCTTATTTAAAATTATTTCAAGTTTTTCCACAATTAATAAAAGTATGAAAAAAGTAAACAAGTTCCACCCAAAAGTTTTTGTCATATTTCTGCTGCCACTGAAAAACATCTGTAAACGGTCTGTTTTAGGGTTTGCTGGAGCTTCATGATCTTCCTGCAGCTGTAAAAGGAAAATATAATATTAGTAAAGCAGTGGACTGAGTCTGAACAAATACAACATTAGATCATTGACTCCAGCTAAAATATAACATTTCAGTAAATAACAACCCTCAGCTTTTATAATAAATTTAGATAAGATTATATATATTAAGACAAGTGCATATCAAATGGAAGGAAACTGTAGTATTAAAAACACTTTACAATAAGAATCCATTTGTTAGATAGCATGACCTATCACATAAACAACAGTTATATATTGCAATTATTCTTCTTAGGGTTAATTTCAAAATTTACAAATACATAAAATCAATCAATCAATCAAAGTTCAATCTGTTAAAATTATTTAATGCACAATGAACAATGATCATGTGTTTGTATTAAATAACATTCACAGACATTAATTAATGTTGTAAAAATATATTGTTCACTCACTGTAAGTTGATGTTAGATAATAACATGAAGTCATTGTAAAGTCTATACAGAGATAACATTTGACTGCACTTTCATTTAATACAAACTGTGTACATATTTAATTTTAAAGGGCTTTTAAACCTGCTAGTTATCCAGCCAAGAACAACAACAACTAGCAACTAACTAGCAAAAAAAACTAAAAAAAACAGGCCAGAACTGTCTTTTTCTGACGGACTGATATTTACATTTACATTTATGCATTTAGCAGACGCTTTTATCCAAAGCGACTTACAGTACATTCAGACTATACATGTTTTATTAGTATGTGTGTTCCCTGGGAATCGAACCCACAACCTTTTGCGCTGCTAACGCAATGCTCTACCACTGAGCCACAGGAACATGATAAACACTGTTAACTGTTTGTACATTCTCCAACACGCATATTTTAGATTCACAATTCATTTAAAAGCCTCTGGTGTGTAACAATAGTAAATACCATCATGTCCTCCTGTTTTTTTTTACCCTAATAAAAGATATAGGCGCATTAAGTAGTAAAGTATAAAGAAACTTCATTGTAATACTCATTATATTAGCGTTAGCCGCGCTTATGCTAAGGATTAACTCCGCTATAACGGCAGTTTATTTTAATCCGACATTCAATTTCAAATATGGAATAATATTCATAACAGAATATCTAAATATTAAATATTAAATAGAAACTTACCTGCTTGAACTCTTTCATTTGATCCGGGTGTCGGTCTTTAAAATGTTTTATTAGTTTGATGTATTTCCTCCTCTGGATGTCGCACGTCTCTGTGCTGTTATGAAGCGAGCGCATCTGCGCAGCTTTCAGATCACAGCAAGAACCGGGTCGACCGGGTACTCGGTACCACCGGGACTTAAAGACACCTGGTACCGTGACGTTTTCTTCTTTTTAGTACCGACTTGGTACCGAAGTACCGGGTCTTTTGACAACACTAGAGCCAACATGAAGTACATTTTTAAAAGCCGTTTTAATGCTATTCCTTGATAAACTTTCCTATTGTTTTTGACTTTTGTTTTAATATGTTGGCTAACGTTATATGAAAATGAAGAATTCTGTCAGTCTATTGATTGATTTTCCATTTCTGCATTGCTCCAGGCGATCTGAATAAATAAGCTATGCACTGGTTTGTGTTGAGTGTATGCTCTTCCTTTTTTTCTGTTTAACGACCGCCTAAAATTAATTGATGATAACGCGAGGCAAGCATACGGCATAATCGTGACGTATATTTAGCAGAATTCATTGAGGGATTTGACAGTGATTCAAAGATTAAGTATTTCAACTGTATGCTGTTATATAGACACACGCACAGTTTTTTTTTTTTTTTTTTTTTTTTGTGCCATTTTTGGGGGGTTTCTAGCTTTTAGACTAGTCGACTAGTCGGATACAAAACTTACGTTTAAACGACAGTCAAATTAGTCGTAGCGCACATCCCTAGTCGGTAATTACTGTGCTGCTAATTTCTGATTTGGGAGTGATTTGTTTGTTAGAAAAAAATGTTAGGGTACCTTATTAAAAGTATTGTTCTTAACAGACCTGTGTGTTTTGTATCACTAGTGCAGTGTCCGTTCTCGGAGCATATATAAGCCCTGCCCGCTTCCGGCTCGCGCTGTTCTGTAGTTTATTAAAAATGTATTAATTCTGAACGTGTCCAGATTGCACCAAAATGCGACTGGCAGCAACACACCCGCCACGCGTGAAGTCATTGATGAACGTTCTCGACATAATAAAAATGCAAAAAGACAGAGATTCCTGCCTTTATTAGAGAGAAGAATATCTCCCTCCGAAGCTTCGAATATTCGGTATTGATTACTACCGACGCTTCGAAGCTCAAAAACTGGTATACGAACCAGAAACACACGGACTCTCTGTGACGGAGGGATGTTTATTTACTGACACAGAGGCGCTTCATGCTGTAAAGAGATGACTTGAGTGTGTGGTTAATAGAAGAGGCTCTTACAATCACTCCAGAAGCTTATTTATTTAGATGAATGAATGCTGTTTACACTGATGTCTGATTTCTTACAGATCACATCTTTACCCCAGTACAAATATCTAAACATTCATAAATCAAGATGCATTTACTGGAGATGCACAATGAGAGAAGAGAAGTGTTCAAGTGAAGTTTATGCTTAAAACTAGAACAAATATCTGTAAATCGGCTTGTTTTCCTTTTGAGTTATATGTTAACACTTTACAATAATGTGTCATTTGTTAACATTAATGTATTAACTAACATGAACAAACAATGCATTTATTACACTATTTATTAATCTTTGCTAATCAAAATACAGTTGTTCGTTGTTTATTCATGTTAGTTCACAGTGCATTAACTAATCACACAACTTGTGATTTTAATAACGCATTAGTAAATGCTGAAATTAATATTAAGATTAATAAATGCTGTAGAAGTATTGTTCATTCTTAGTTCATGTTAACTAATGAACCTTGTTGTAAAGTGTTACCAATTATGTTTATTTTTCTGATGCTATTGGCAGATATTTGCTCTTGTTTTAAACATAAATTCACTTCATTTTCATATGTATCTCCTGTAAACTCATCTTGATTTAAAGATGTTTACATATTTGAGCTGGAAATACTGAGGAAGAATCACTGCAAAAAATGATGCAAAAAAAATATTTTTGTCTTGTTTTTTAGTATAAATAATAAAACAAAATCTTGAATCAAGATGCAAGTAAAATGACTTCAAATATTATATCTTGTTTTCTGAAAAAATCATCAAAAATTTGATCGTTTTTGCTTAAAACAAGCAAAAATATCAGCCAATGTGGAGAGAAAAATCATCTTGATTCAAAGCCTAAACAAGATTATTTTTCTTTTTTAGTTATATATATATATATATATATAAACATTGCTATATGATGCAATGTTTATATCAGCTATGATATAGCCCATTATAAATGAAGTAGATTTAATATGGTGTTCATTGTGTTATAAATAATCATACTCTTAAAAGTTATAACCGCATGTACTTAATGTATAATGTATTATAATTGTTGTTATGATTATTCATGAGATTTTTATAATGCATTATGCATTCATTATAATGCCTTAAGAATACCTTATAAGGTATTATAAATACGGGTTTCATAAAAAGTGTGAATTATAAACCTTTTTGAATTAAAAATGTGTAGAAATGGTTTGTTTGAGATGCTGCTGTTTTTTACAGTAATTGTATTGTTATCTAGTACTGTACCACACATCATATCTTACATGATAATGACGTGAGAAGAAAGATCATATGAGTTATTATTGTCACTAGTTAGTCATGTTAACACGTTCTAGTTAAGCGTTCAAACCTGTTCATGTGTGATCAGCATGTAGTCCTTCATTAGAAGAGTTCAGGATCGTGAAGCGTCTCGCTCTCATTAAAGAATCGTTAGTGACTCACAGCTCTATTAATCCACACAATATCACTAATTAACCGAGCCGATGCTGCCAGATATCCTCACTGATCGTTATTGATCCATTCATTCATATCAGACGCTGCTGTGATGAGCTTAATCTGAATATATGACATCAGCATCGTTATCATCGTCTCAGAGTCGTTATCTTCTGACGGATCATATTATCACACTGCTTATTAATGTCCTCAAACTGATGTGCTGTTATTTAAAACATAAAAAAATATATAATAATAATTTGAAATGAAGCTGTTGAATTATTGAACTAAACAGTAATAAAATAAAATAACAAACAGATTAAAAAAAATAAATAAAAACAGTGTTTGATGTGTGCAGCTGCGGTATCATAATTCCAGTGAATATTTACAAATGCAATAAACATATAAAAAACGCAAAAACATTTTTATTTTCAAAACTTGAAGCACTAAACTAAAACTAAATAAACTAAAACAAATCAATAAAACCCATGTGGACAATTTAAAAACTGATA
>CM041803.1:1798212-1813212 GCA_023376895.1 Aspiorhynchus laticeps
TTAAATGTAAGAATTTAACCTTTATTGAACCTGTACAGGAGTGTCCTGGCCAATATAGCCAGCCTAAATAACTTAAATACACAAAACCTATACAAACACAAAACATGCAACTTTAAAAAAATATATATTATTAAATATTTTTCAAAAATATATTTTAAATACTAGCATTTTAGCAAAAGTAATATCTTTGATTTTTTTTTCAACTTTCACACAACATATTAATACAGCCCATTTATTCTTTCAATCTCAAGTGTTTTTGAAACCCAGTCAACTTGAATTTCATATTATTGTCACAATTATATTAATAATTAATAATCAATATTAATAACACTAATAATTATTATTTTTTTATATGTAAGCATATTAGCAACAGTAATCTTTTTTACACAAAAAAACAACCCATTAACCTTTATTTTTTATTCATATTTTCACAACTTAAATTATTGTTGCATAATACATATCTTTTTTTATATCAGCATTTTATTACACAACAAAGTACAGTGTAATTTACAGTAGTTTTTAACATGCTCTTCATTCCAAATCTGAGATGTTTTATTTTCACCCAAACAGCATATTATAATCAATATGTTCTGGACCACATATTACATATTTCATTAAAGGAGTCATCAGATGCCCATTTTCCACAAGTTGATATGATTCTTTAGGGTCTTAATGAAAAGTCTGTAACATACTTTGGTTAAAATTTCTCAATGGTAGTGCAAAACAACATCCTTTTTACTGTTAAAATCAGCTCTGTTCACAGCGAGCCGTTTCGGTGCATGTCGCTTTAAATGCTAATGAGCTCTGCTGACCCCGCCCCTCTCTTCCGTGAGGTGAGCAGTTCTCTGTTAAATTTAACCGCATTCGTCGTGGAACTTGCTAACTAGCACGTTATTAGGAAAGGCGATTTGCAAAGATTCATAAAAAAAACCTTATACTCACTTCTTCTGTAGGTGAAGCTGGATCACGAATGATTTGCACAAACATAAACACATTTAGGTAGATCAGAGGCACATTCCCTTCAAAAACAAACGTAATCCTCTGTGTCTTCAGCGGCTCAGATGACGGGAGTAAATGACGACTGCTATGTTCATTATTACATCCAACAACAAAACACCTCAATCACTTAATCGGAGACATTCTTGTCTACATCTGCTCCAGCGTCGAAACAATAGAGGACTGTTTACAGATCACTCAGGGCGGAGCTAAGGTTAAACACCAGTGTCAATCAACAATCGTGGGCGGGGCTTGGGTACATGTGATGTCACACAGCCAAGAATCTGAGAACGGCTTGATCTGAGAAAGTGATCATTATTGTTGGGGATTTTTATCATTATAGGGTGGATGTGTACAAACACAGCCAATGTACATTAATGTTCAAACAACATGTAAAAGTGAATTTAGCATCCGATGACCCCCTTTAAAGAATTAGTTGATTTAAAGAAAAAAAGATAATTCTCTCATCATTTACTCACCCTTGTGTCATTCCAAGCCCATAAGACTATTTCATCTTCAAAACACAAATTAATATAATTTAATAGAGCCTGAGAAGTTTCTGTCCTGTTACTGAAACTGCAGGTAATCACAACTTAGAAGATCCAAAAAGGTCATAAATGCATCTTAAAATGAATCCATATGAATCAAGCAGTTTAATCCAAGTCTCAGATCACAGATTGACTGTAGATCAGGTCAGAGGTCAGATCCAGCTGTGTTTTTTTCTGTGATGTTTTGACCTCCTTGTTTGCGCAGACGCAGCCGGACGACGCTCCTCAAACACTGGGGAACCTGAAAGACGGCGGCCGACAGAACGGCTGCATCTCCAGCACTCCAGCGCCGCCCGCGTCTAATGGTGACCCCGTGACCCCTGACCCCTGTGACCCCGACCCGGCGCCCTCCGCCGAGGAGCTCAAGCCCAAAGAGCGCGCGCAGACGCTGTCCGAACTCAAGAAGCAGCGCGCCGCCGCCAAACTCCTCGCTCAGCCCGTCCTCAACGGCCACCTGGGAAACGGCTCGACCAAACCCCGCCCCGAAGATCCGCGCATGCCGCTGGTCTCGTCCAATGGCAGCGCGGTCTACTTCACGCCGGCCAGCGGAGACCCGCCCCTGCTGAGGCTCAAGCAGCCAATAGAAGACGAGGATCCCAAGAGTGACAGCTGCTGCTGCGTCTCATAAAACATTAATATAAGTTCACTTCCAGAATGCATTTGTGTGTTTCTCAGCAGCGTAAGTCATCATAGTTGGGTTAACTTGAAGAGCAGTGATTGGGAGAGTACCACAAAAATATTTCTTGCATTCCCAATTGCTCTAATAGCAAAAGAAAAACTTTCATGACTTTCAATAAAAATTGAGAGGCAGTCAGAAGAGAGAACGATGTCAAATTTACCGTCTCTCCCATAGACTCTGCATTAGAAACACCCTCACGTTAGCGTTAACTAATTTGATGCAAAGGTAATATAATACACAGTATAGTGTTATAAATGCACATACATTAAAAAAGTGCCCCTATTATGCCTTTTCGAATATTACCTTTCATGCAGTGTGTCATGTAGCAGTATGTGAACATAAACTTTCACGATATGTAAAGTTATTGTCTATCAAAAAGAGTCGGCTCTTAATCGCCTAAACGAGTCGTTAGGAATTCAAATCTTATTCTGTTACTGCTGTACGTCACCAAGTAACACATTTGCATAATGTCTGCCCATGGGCTGTCATTCACGCCGTAGACCAATCACAAAGGCTCATGGGAGGGAGGGGTTTAGAGACTGACCAATCACAGCAGCGAGGGCTCGTGGGAGGGAGGGGTTTAGAGACTGACCAATCACAGCAGCGAGGGCTCGTGGGAGGGAGGGGTTTAGAGACTGACCAGTCACAGCAGCGAGGGCTCGTGGGAGGGAGTGGTTTAGAGACTGACCAATCACAGCAGCGAGGACTCATGGGAGGGAGGGGTTTAGAGACTGACCAATCACAGCAGCGAGGGCTCGTGGGAGGGAGGGGTTTAGAGACTGACCAATCACAGCAGCGAGGGCTCGTGGGAGGGAGGGGTTTAGAGACTGACCAATCACAGCAGCGAGGGCTCATGGGAGAGAGGGGTTTAGAGACTGACCAATCACAGCAGCGAGGGCTCGTGGGAGGGAGGGGTTTAGAGACTGACCAATCACAGCAGTGAGGGCTCATGGGAGGGAGGGGTTTAGAGACTGACCAATCACAGCAGCGAGGGCTCATGGGAAGGAGGGGTTTAGAGACTGACCAATCACAGCAGCGAGGGGTCATGGGAGGGAGGGGTTTAGAGACTGACCAATCACAGCAGCGAGGGCTCATGGGAGGGAGGGGTTTAGAGACTGACCAATCTCAGCAGCGAGGGCTCATGGGAGGGAGGGGTTTAGAGACTGACCAGTCACAGCAGCGAGGGCTCATGGGAAGGAGGGGTTTAGAGACTGACCAATCACAGCAGCGAGGGCTCATGGGAGGGATGGGTTTAGAGACTGACCAATCACAGCAGCGAGGGGTCATGGGAGGGAGGGGTTTAGAGACTGACCAATCACAGCAGCGAGGGCTCATGGGAAGGAGGGGTTTAGAGACTGACCAATCACAGCAGCGAGGGCTCATGGGAGGGATGGGTTTAGAGACTGACCAATCACAGCAGCGAGGGGTCATGGGAGGGAGGGGTTTAGAGACTGACCAGTCACAGCAGCGAGGGCTCGTGGGAGGGAGTGGTTTAGAGACTGACCAATCACAGCAGCGAGGGCTCATGGGAGGGATGGGTTTAGAGACTGACCAATCACAGCAGCGAGGGCTCATGGGAGGGAGGGGTTTAGAGACTGACCAATCACAGCAGCGAGGGCTCATGGGAAGGAGGGGTTTAGAGACTGACCAATCACAGCAGCGAGGGCTCATGGGAGGGATGGGTTTAGAGACTGACCAATCACAGCAGCGAGGGGTCATGGGAGGGAGGGGTTTAGAGACTGACCAGTCACAGCAGCGAGGGCTCGTGGGAGGGAGTGGTTTAGAGACTGACCAATCACAGCAGCGAGGGCTCGTGGGAGGGAGGGGTTTAGAGACTGACCAATCACAGCAGCGAGGGCTCATGGGAGGGATGGGTTTAGAGACTGACCAATCACAGCAGCGAGGGCTCGTGGGAGGGAGGGGTTTAGAGACTGACCAATCACAGCAGCGAGGGCTCTTGGGAGGGAGTTGTTTAGAGACTGACCAATCACAGCAGCGAGGGCTCGTGGGAGGGATGGGTTTAGAGACTGACCAATCACAGCAGCGAGGGCTCGTGGGAGGGATGGGTTTAGAGACTGACCAATCACAGCAGCGAGGGCTCGTGGGAGGGAGGGGTTTAGAGACTGACCAATCACAGCAGCGAGGGCTCGTGGGAGGGAGGGGTTTAGAGACTGACCAATCACAGCAGTGAGGGCTCATGGGAGGGAGGGGTTTAGAGACTGACCAATCACAGCAGCGAGGGCTCGTGGGAGGGAGGGGTTTAGAGACTGACCAATCACAGCAGTGAGGGCTCGTGGGAGGGAGGGGTTTAGAGACTGATTCTTCGCACCAGTCGTTTAGGAATCATTTAGAAATGAGGTAAAATTAAAGCTATTTTTTGAGAAAACTAAAGTGTTTTTTGACCTTGGATGCATGTAAACCTGTTTTAGGACACTCATAAAACAATATTAGCAAGCTTAAAAATGGCATAATAGGGGCACTTTAAAATAAATTAAATATTAAAAACTTTTTAATTTTACGATGCTGATGAGCTAAACGCATCATCACAGTCTTGTGAAAAGGGTCCATAAAAATGTCCTGATAATTTACTCACCCCTGTGTCATCCAAAGTGTTCATGTCTGTCTTTCTTCAGTCGCAAAGAAATGACGTTTTTTGAGGAAAACATTCCAGGATTTTTCTCCATATAGTGGACTTCAATGGTGGCCAGCGGTTTGAAGGCTTCAAAGAGCTCTACACGACCCCAGCCGAGGAATACGAGTCTTATCTAGTGAAACGATTGGTTATTTTCTTATTTATAAATTGATATTTATACACTTATCAACCACTAATGCTCGGCTTGCTCTAGCTCTGCGATGCACGTGTTTATTAGCTGATGTTGGAAAGAAAGTCAAAAGCCCTTTACAAACAAAGCTCAAACAACGATGTGAAGACGTGCATCGCAGAGCAAGAGCTAGCCGAGCATTAGTGGTTAAAATGTGGATAAATATGAATTATTTTCAGAAAATTACAGATTGTTTCACTAGATAAGACTCTTATTCCTCAGCTTTGAAGCTGCATTTTGGACCTTGAGATCACTGGCCTCCATTGAAGTCCACTATATGGAGAAAAATCCTGGAATGTTTTCATCAAAAACTGAATTTCTTTGCGACTGAAGAAAGACAGACAACATCTTGGAGTAAATTATCAGGGAATGTTTATTCTGGAAGTGCACTTATTCTTTAAGGCGCTTTCGCACCGAAGGAACCTTTCCATAGTTCCTAGAACTTCTCCAAAAAGCGGGATCTTCTGCTAATATTTCTAGGAACTGTAGACCAATTTCGTGTAGACGTCACAGTTACGTCACTCATTGTGGTGGCAGAAACACATGGTAACAAGTGGAGTGAAACGGGAAAAATCCACGGAATAAGAGATAAAATATATTGTGCTTTTGGATGTCAGAATCAGAATGCAAATCATTTTGATAGAATACTGTCTGTCTTTTGAAGCTAAATGCAGATGTTTAAACAGACAGAATGAATGCAACCTGCTATGATTATGCTACTTTTAAAGCATAAATTTGATTTAAACAATTGTTCTGTATAATATTCACATATGCAGTTCATAGGAACATATTATATTTGTCGTACAGTTACAGCATGAAATACTATTTAAACCGATGACATTTTACATTTACTTATTTTCTCTCACAATTCGCAAATGCAACTTTATTCTTCGGACTTTATAAGTCAACAATAGTGAGTTTGTCCATTCTGAGGGAAAAAAAACAGGAGTGTGGGATATAAACTCAAAAGAGAATGACGAGTTGATTTTTTTTATCAGAATTGTGAGATGTATAATCTCGGAATTGTGAGAATAAAGTCAGAATTTTGGAATATAAACTCAAATTTACCTTTTTTATTCTTTTATTCCATGGTTTCCATAGACTTCCACTTGAAAACTGTCATTTTCTGCCACCAGATAGGCTCCGCCCACAAAAAACATCACTGTTTCTAAACACCAATGAAAAGCTTCCTTCGGTGCGAAAGCGCCTATGAGCCAATCACAGGATCCTGAGCGTCTGATTGGCTGAAGCCCATCAGTGCTTCTATACTATATTGCCAAAAGTATTGGCACCCCTTCTAATGAACAGGTTTGACTACTTTAGTAATTTCTGTGAGTACAAATCTTAATGTTAAAGCATATAATGATATTCTAGGAAATTGTGTGCTTCTAATATTATAGCAACAGTTTGGACTCTTTTCTATTCTAACATGACAATGTCTCTGTGTATAAGACAAGGTTCAAAAAGAAAATGATTGATTGAGTCAGTGTGGAAGAACTTGACTGGTCTGCATAAAACCAAGTCCTAATCCCAGTTTAACACCTCTGGTGTGACTGTAAATGCAGACCTTGAGACAAAAACTCATCACCAAACACCAATGACTTGTACATATGGGTTCAGTCATTTTAGACACTTACAAAACTGTTGCAACAGAGATGAAATACAATTTTTAAACACATGAATTATGTTCCCATCGTTGTTGCCACAGATTTGGAAGTGCATTTTTCTGTTCTAAAGAAGGGGGTGCCAATACTTTTGGCAATATCGTGTATTTCTCATTCCAAACCTGGAGGTCTGAAGAGGTGTTTGATGAACTTCTCAAAGCGGACGGAAACGATCTCATTCAGGCTTCCCAGGTTAAATATGTGACGTATGCTTCTGTATTTGACTTCCAGCAGACGGTTCACTCCACCTGTGTCACTGTCGCTCTCCTGTACAGTATTTATTTGTATATGTGCATAGAGTCACTCTTCTATAAGATTATTTATTGTATTCCAGAGAGATGAAGTGATGGACGGAGCACAAACGAGTCAGTATTTTTCTACGACAGTGTTATAACGATCAGATGAAGTATTTGATGTCATATTGTTTGCATCGTGACATTATTTTCATAAGTTCAACACCAAAATCTGAAGGAAAAATGACTGTAATTTAATTTAAATCAGCGGTGCAGTAAATACTAACATGATGCATAAATGCTAAATAATTTAAATAACACATCAAATTAAATGTATCATTTTTTCTATTACAGTCATTTTACAGACATTTTTAGTGAGATTTTGTGAAAGGATTACTGTTATGAAAATGTCACGGTGCAAAAAATATAATAATAATATGTGTCCCTGCAGCACAAAAGCAGTCATCAGTAACACAGGTATATTTGTAGCAATAGACAACAATACATTGTATGAGTCAAAATTATCCATTTTTCTTTTATGCCAAAAATCATTAGGATATTAAGATCATGTTCCATGAAGATATTTAGTAAATGTCCTACCGTAAATATATCAAAACTTAATTTCTGATTAGTAATATGCATTGCTAAGAACTTCATTTGAACAACTTTAAAGGTGATTTTCTCAATATTTAGATTTGTTTGCACCCTCAGATTCCAGATTTACAAATATTGTCCTATCATAACAAACCATACATCAATGGAAAGATTATTTATTCAGCTTTCAGATGATGCATTAATCTCAATTTCATAAAATTGACCCTTATGACTGGTTATGTGCTCCAGGGTCACATTTTTTAGTTCTTTTGATGTGAAATATGACCCAGATGTGTTAATATGAAGGAAGTGTTGATCAGAACCCTTCATATACTGCTCCCTATGAAGGGTTTATTTATTTCTTTGGATCCGCTCGATTGTGACGCTCTGCTCTCGGGTGCCAAAGTCTTCCAGAGTGATGGACGTCAGAAACGGCCAATGAGGTTCCAGTGCCACTCCCGTAGCCCCGCCCACTCGTGTAGCCCCACCCACTCCTCAACACTCACTGCATTCATGCGTCAGAGGCGAGAAAGAATGTAAATAATGCTTGGAATGCGTTTCCTTCAGATAATGGAAAGGGTGTTGGTGAAAGGAGTTATTATAGACGTGCACACAGTGTTCTGTAGCCTGTGATTCTGAAACTGAAATATGAATAGAGTTCACATTTTATTTCTACTGAGGAACATGAAGGGAAAAGAGCATCACAACTACTGATTTTATAATTTACTGGAATATACTGATCACTGTATTAACATATTTTCAATAAATTGTCTATTTTGATCAGTTTCTGTCATCAGTGCTTGATGGAGACTGATGTTAAAGGAAGTGACTATTGAGTAATCAGCGTGTTTACAATCAGATCAGCTGCAGTGAGTCAGCAGTGAACCACCAACGAGGAAGAAAACACAGACACGTGCTCACTGTAAACACTGATTCAGTCTGTTTCATCAGCTCCAGTCTTTATTCCTGCTCCTTCAGCCTGATTTACATTTACATCTATATATACATTTATTCATCTAGCAGATCTGACCCTGGACCACAAAACCATAAGGGTTAATTTGATGAATTTGAGGTTTATGCATCATCTGAAAGCTGAATAAATATCTTTCCATTGATGTATGGTTTGTTATGATAGGACAATATTTGAAAATCTGGAATCTGAGGGTGCAAAAAAATCTAAATATTGAGAAAATCATCTTTAAAGTTGTTCAAATGAAGTTCTTACCAATGCATATTACACATATTATTATATTATAAGAAAAATGTATAATTTTGACCCATACAATGTATTGTTGGCTATTGCTACAAATATACCCCAGCGACTTAAGACTGCTTTTGTGCTCCAGGGTCACATATATATATATATAAATAATATGAAAATTAACTTTACTTTTTTTTTAAATGCTAAAATATGACATATGATCCAGACGTGTTCCTTATAGAATAAAACAAAATTGCATTCAGGGATTTAATTATGAAAATAATGTGAAAAAAAATCTTAATAGTCCTGAAATAGACTTATGGAAAAAAAAATACACACACACACATATATGATATGACATGTTACTTGCAGAATAAAACAATTGTATTGCATAAAGGGGATTAATTATGAAAATGTGTTGTTTTTTAAAGAAGTATCATGGAGTGATTTTAATCCAAAAATACAGAAAAAAACTAAAATATTATGAAATATTATTGCAATTTAAAGTAACAGTTTTCTATGTGAATATGTGTTAAACTGTAATTTATTTCTGTGATCAACGCTGTATTTTCAGCATCATTACTGCAGTCTTCAGTGTCACATGATCTTCAGAAATCATAATAATATGCTGATTTGCTGCTCAACAAACATTTCTGATTATTATCAATCTTGAAAACAGTTGTGCTGCTTATTTTTCTTTTTGGGTTTTAATGAACTGCTTGTTTTGTAGATTCAAATAGCAGAGGAAAAAGACTGACTCAGTAGGAAACAGTTACTAAACAGATAAAGGCACAGCGTGAGTGATTGTAGAGGAGGAGAATGTCACACACACACTCTTTCTCTCTCACACACACACAGACACACTACACACACACACACTCTCACACACACACACACAGACACACTACACACACACACTCTCACACACACACAGACACACTACACACACACACACTCACACACACACACACACACAGACACACTACACACACACACTCACACACACACAGACACACTACACACACACACTCTCACACACACACAGACACACTACACACACACACTCTCACACACACACACACACACACTCTCTCACACACACACACACTCTCTCTCACACACACTCACACTCTCTCTCACACACACTCTCTTTCACACACACACACACACTCTCACACACACGCACACTCACACACACACACACACTCACACACACACACTCTCACACACACACTGTGTGGTTTCTCTCAGATAGTGAATAAACTGCAGCGACTGCTCTTTCTAAAGCGTCTCTATCTCATGAAGCAGCTCTGAGTCGAGGGTGTGACTCCATCCAGACGTTTACAATCATTGATTCTCGTCTTTTGTTGAACCTCGATGGTGGAATAATCTCCTGAACTCCACCCGAGCAGACGAGTCCCTCACGATGTTCTAGAAACGCCTAAAACTGTGAACATTCATTCATTCAATGAGTCTGAGCTCCTGTTTATTCTGTGGATAAAAGCTTCTGCTAAATCCATGAAAACAGATGAGGAACATCAATCATCATGTACTGACATCTCAACTAATGCTTCAACATAGTGTTTTAAATAAACCTAATCAAAGAGAAGTGGCAGAAGCATTAGCTCAGATATTAATACATATGTATCTTATTGTAAAAAACACCTATAATGCTCTTATAATCTTTGATTTACACTGATCTGCTTGTGAAAGATGATGATTGTGATCTGATGGGTTTTTATTGCTCAAGTGTTACAGAGCTGTATGTTCAAGCTTGTGCAAGACATTCATAACAATACAGGAAGGATTTTCAGCTTATGGTTTTTATTAAAAGACACATTTTGAATTATTATCTGTCAGCATTGCTCCATCAAACACATTAAGAGTTTAATTTTGTGGTTTGATCAAAGGCCTTCGGTGACTCTGATGATTGTGTTTGTGCTGATGGAGAAATAAAACACAGCATTAAAGACATTTATAATGTTACAGTAGAATAAATGCTGTTTTTATGAACTTTCTATTCATCTGTGAATCCTGGAAAATAAGATGCATCACAGTTTCCACAAAAATATTGTGCAGCACGACTGTTTTCAACATTGATAATAATCAGAAATGTTTCTTGAGCAGCATATTATTATGAATTCTGAAGATCATGTGACACTGAAGACTGCAGTAATGATGCTGAAAATACAGCTTTGATCACAGAAATAAATTACAGTTTAACACATATTCACATAGAAAACAGCTGTTTTAAATTGTATAACATTTAACTATTTTACTGTATTTTTGATCAAATAAATGCAGCTTGTGTCACGTCACTGTGTAGAAAGAACTCGCATGAAGATGAAGCATGTCATTAATATAATCCACACAAAGAAGGCTTGAGATACACGTAAACATTGACAAAGAAACACTGAACTGACTACAACTTATACGGGAGAGTAAATGAGGATAATTGACAAGACACCTGGACATAATGACAATAATCAGACGGGAAACTAGGTCTCAGAGCACATGAGGGAGAAACCACAACAAAACCGCTTCATGAGGTGTGTGTAACGGTCTGTTAGTGGTCACAGAGATGCCCACGACGCAGGAGAAACCCAAAATAAACTCTTTAATTCAAACTTAAACTCAGAAGAACTCTCAACCACAAACACATCTACTCAAACTAACATAACACAGGGCTTTAACAATCATTAACAAGGCACAGGTGAACAGAATGACATAATCAGGTAATAAAGGAAAAACTAGGTCACAGGGGAAACACACAGAACGTGATCAGCTTGGTGAGAAGAAGAGACTTATCAAAAACATAAAATCTTACTGACCCCAAACTTTTGAAGAGTAGTATATTATACTGACAGATAATGAAGATGTTTGGAATAGTAATAAATTAACACCCATAAAAAAAATACATATTTTTTTATATATATATATTCAAATTTTTAATATATTTTATATTTTAAATATATTTCAAAATATACAAAAACAATGGCCAAAAATATATTTGTTAAAATATTTAAAAATATATTTATGTACATATAATTTATACAATTTGTTTTCTACATATTTTGCCAATTTTTTTGTATTTTTTAAAATATATTTGCACATTTAAAATACATTTTATAAAACATACAAGAAATGGCCAAAAATATATTTGTTAAAATATTTAAAAATATATTTATGTACATATAATTTATTTTTAAAAAAGTCTACATATTTTGGCAATTTTTGTGTATTTTTGAAAATATATTTGCACATTTAAAATACATTTTTAAAAAATATACAAGAAATGACCAAAAGATATATTTGCTAAAATATATATTTACATAAATATATTTCCTACCAATACATTTTGGGCCATTTTTGTCTATTTTTGAAAATATATTTTAAATACAGAAATATATTTTTTAAAAGCATTAAAATATATATTTTGACCTCTATATATTTCAGTCCAAGCAAATGCATTTTCTTGCTCCAGAAATACATTTAGAAATATATTTTGGTATATGAAGGTTAAAACTAAATATTTTTCCTATATATTGAAAAAATATATTTCATTGAGCTTCCCTGTTCACAACATATATTTGGCGTATATTTCAAATATATCTTCTCCACAATATATATATATAGTATATATTGCCATATGGGCAGCAGCATCAACAACAACAATATTATTATTATTATAATACCTTTATTTAACCAGGCAGGTATAGGCTAATTAACAAGATTTTTAATAGCAGCTTGACAAGAGGTTTTTTTACTTTCGAAGCAAGGAAATACATTCAAACGCATCCAGACACATGATGACATATTCACTTGAATCAGGAACAAATGTCAAAATATTTTGAAGTGAAGCATGATCAGATGCGCTGACTCAGTTCCTGCTCTGAACCCTGTGACCTGTCTCTTTCCACTGATCAGAGATCATCAGTGTGATGCATGATCATATGTGTATTATACACTGATGATGCGCTGACTCAGTTCCTGCTCTGAACCCTGTGACCTGTGTCTCTTTCCACTGATCAGAGATCATCAGTGTGATGCTGATCATATGTGTATTATACACTGATGATGCGCTGACTCAGTTCCTGCTCTGAACCCTGTGACCTGTGTCTCTTTCCACTGATCAGAGATCATCAGTGTGATGCTGATCATATGTGTATTATACACTGACGATGCTCTGACTCAGTTCCTGCTCTGAACCCTGTGACCTGTGTCTCTTTCCACTGATCAGAGATCATCAGTGTGATGCATGATCATATGTGTATTATACACTGATGATGCTCTGACTCAGTTCCTGCTCTGAACCCTGTGATCTGTGTCTCTTTCCACTGATCAGAGATCATCAGTGTGATGCATGATCATATGTGTATTATACACTGATGATGCTCTGACTCAGTTCCTGCTCTGAACCCTGTGATCTGTGTCTCTTTCTACTGATCAGAGATCATCAGTGTGATGCATGATCATATGTGTATTATACACTGATGATGCTCTGACTCAGTTCCTGCTCTGAACCCTGTGATCTGTGTCTCTTTCTACTGATCAGAGATCATCAGTGTGATGCATGATCATATGTGTATTATACACTGATGATGCTCTGACTCAGTTCCTGCTCTGAACCCTGTGACCTGTGTCTCTTTCCACTGATCAGAGATCATCAGTGTGATGCTGATCATATGTGTATTATACACTGATGATGCGCTGACTCAGTTCTTGCTCTGAACCCTGTGACCTGTGTCTCTTTCCACTGATCAGAGATCATCAGTGTGATGCATGATCATATGTGTATTATACACTGATGATGCTCTGACTCAGTTCCTGCTCTGAACCCTGTGATCTGTGTCTCTTTCTACTGATCAGAGATCATCAGTGTGATGCTGATCATATGTGTATTATACACTGATGATGCTCTGACTCAGTTCCTGCTCTGAACCCTGTGATCTGTGTCTCTTTCCACTGATCAGAGATCATCAGTGTGATGCTGATCATGTGTGTATTATACACTGATGATGCGCTGACTCAGTTCCTGCTCTGAACCCTGTGACCTGTGTCTCTTTCCACTGATCAGAGATCATCAGTGTGATGCATGATCATATGTGTATTATACACTGACGATGCTCTGACTCAGTTCCTGCTCTGAACCCTGTGACCTGTGTCTCTTTCCACTGATCAGAGATCATCAGTGTGATGCATGATCATATGTGTATTATACACTGATGATGCTCTGACTCAGTTCCTGCTCTGAACCCTGTGACCTGTCTCTTTCCACTGATCAGAGATCATCAGTGTGATGCATGATCATATGTGTATTATACACTGACGATGCTCTGACTCAGTTCCTGCTCTGAACCCTGTGACCTGTCTCTTTCCACTGATCAGAGATCATCAGTGTGATGCATGATCATATGTGTATTATACACTGATGATGCTCTGACTCAGTTCCTGCTCTGAACCCTGTGACCTGTCTCTTTCCACTGATCAGAGATCATCAGTGTGATGCATGATCATATGTGTATTATACACTGACGATGCTCTGACTCAGTTCCTGCTCTGAACCCTGTGACCTGTGTCTCTTTCCACTGATCAGAGATCATCAGTGTGATGCATGATCATATGTGTATTATACACTGATGATGCTCTGACTCAGTTCCTGCTCTGAACCCTGTGACCTGTGTCTCTTTCCACTGATCAGAGATCATCAGTGTGATGCATGATCATATGTGTATTATACACTGATGATGCTCTGACTCAGTTCCTGCTCTGAACCCTGTGACCTGTCTCTTTCCACTGATCAGAGATCATCAGTGTGATGCATGATCATATGTGTATTATACACTGACGATGCTCTGACTCAGTTCCTGCTCTGAACCCTGTGACCTGTCTCTTTCCACTGATCAGAGATCATCAGTGTGATGCATGATCATATGTGTATTATACACTGATGATGCTCTGACTCAGTTCCTGCTCTGAACCCTGTGACCTGTGTCTCTTTCCACTGATCAGAGATCATCAGTGTGATGCATGATCATATGTGTATTATACACTGATGATGCTCTAACTCAGTTCCTGCTCTGAACCCTGTGACCTGTGTCTCTTTCCACTGATCAGAGATCATCAGTGTGATGCATGATCATATGTGTATTATACACTGATGATGCTCTGACTCAGTTCCTGCTCTGAACCCTGTGACCTGTGTCTCTTTCCACTGATCAGAGATCATCAGTGTGATGCATGATCATATGTGTATTATACAC
>CM041803.1:1818212-1830712 GCA_023376895.1 Aspiorhynchus laticeps
TGGACTCTGGGGCCGAAGGTAACTTCATGGACTATTCATTTGCACACAAGTTTCAAGTTCCCCTCTTTCCACTCACCCACAAGATCAAGGTTCGTGCACTCAACGGCCAAGACTTACCCAACATTACACTCACCACCGGACCCATCACGCTTGTCACATCAGGCAACCACATCGAGACCCTTTCCTTTCACATACTGGATTCCTCCCTCACACCCATTGTTCTAGGACACCCCTGGCTCATCACCCATAACCCAAGATAGACTGGCAACAACGAACAGTAGTGGAGTGGAGCACTAAATGTCATGAGTCCTGTCTTGTCTCTGCCTGTTCGTCTGTTTCTGTCTCTGTGTTTCAGGAGGAGCCTGTGGATTTATCTAACGTGCCTGCGGAGTACCAGGACCTGAAGGAGGTGTTCAGTAAGTCTCGGGCTGCGTCTCTTCCTCCGCACCGTCCCTATGACTGTGCAATAGATTTACTACCAGGTACGACTCCGCCTAAAGGCAAATTATATTCGCTTTCTGTTCCAGAAAGGGGGCCATGGAGAAATATATTTCTGATTCTTTAGCAACGGGGTTCATCCGCCCTTCCTCTTCTCCAGCGGGGGCGGGGTTCTTTTTTGTGGGGAAGAAGGATGGATCTCTGCGACCTTGTATTGATTACCGAGGGTTGAACAGCATCACGGTAAAGAACACTTATCCTTTGCCGTTGATGTCTTCAGCCTTCGAGAGGTTGCAGGGAGCTACTATCTTCACTAAATTGGACTTACGTAATGCTTATCATTTGGTCCGCATCAGGAAGGGGGATGAGTGGAAGACCGCTTTTAATACCCCTAGGGGGCACTTTGAATACTTGGTCATGCCCTTCGGGCTGTCCAACTCCCCAGCGGTCTTCCAAGCACTCGTCAACGACGTGCTGCGAGATATGGTCGACCAGTTCATATATGTCTACCTGGATGACATATTGATTTTTTCATCTTCTCTCCAGGAACACGTGCAGCACGTCCGGCGAGTGCTTCAGAGGTTGCTAGAGAATGGACTTTTTGTCAAGGCGGAGAAATGCGATTTTCATGCACAGTCTGTTCCCTTCCTAGGTTACATTGTGTCGGCTGAGGGAATACGCATGGATCCTGAGAAGGTTAAGGCTGTAGTAGAATGGCCAAGTCCAGATTCCCGTAAGGCCCTACAGCGGTTTCTGGGGTTCGCCAATTTCTACAGACGGTTTATTCGTAACTTCAGCCAACTAGCCTCGCCTCTGACCGCCTTGACTTCCCCCAGAACGACGTTCAGGTGGTCAGACGCAGCTGAAGCTGCGTTTGCCAAACTCAAGAGCCGCTTCGTTTCGGCTCCCATCTTGATTACCCCTGATCCATCACGTCAGTTCGTGGTGGAGGTCGATGCGTCAGAGGTGGGGTAGGTGCAGTGATATCCCAGCGTTCTCCCACAGACGACAGAGTGCACCCTTGCGCGTTTTTGTCCCACCGTTTGTCCCCGGCCGAACGCAATTATGACATTGGTAACAGAGAGTTGTTGGCAGTCAAGTTAGCGTTGGAGGAATGGCGCCACTGGTTAGAAGGTTCAGGGGTACCTTTTATCGTCTGGACCGACCACAAGAATCTGGAATACATTAAGACTGCTAAAAGATTGAACTCCAGGCAGGCTCGGTGGGCACTTTTTTTCGGACGTTTTGACTTTACTCTCTCGTACCGCCCAGGCTCCAAGAACATCAAGCCTGATTCTTTGTCGCGTATTTTTGACCGTTCCGAGCGCCCGTCTACTCCCGAGTGCATTTTACCCGAGAATCTATTTGTCTCCACACTCGTATGGGAGGTCGAATCGAAGGTCAAGACGGCCTTAGAAGGGGTAACGCCTCCGGTCGAGTGCCCACCGAATCGGTTGTTTGTGCCGGAGGGATTAAGGTCGGACGTTATTCAGTGGGGGCATTGTTCCAACGTGGCTTGTCATCCTGGAGTTAGCCGCACCAAGTTTCTGGTTAAGCAACGATTCTGGTGGCCACGTATGGCTCATGACGTTCACAGTTTTGTGTTGGCTTGCTCAGTTTGTGCCATTGGCAAGACTTCCAATCGACCCCCTGATGGGCTACTTCAACCGCTGCCAGTCCCTTCGAGACCCTGGTCCCACATTTCGCTAGATTTTGTTACCGCCCTCCCACCCTCCCAGGGTAACACGGTAGTTTTGACCGTGGTGGACCGGTTCTCGAAGGCGGCCCATTTCATTCCCTTGCCCAAATTACCCTCAGCCAAGGAGACAGCGTTGACCGTCGTTAACCACGTCTTTCGCTTACATGGCCTCCCGACAGACGTGGTTTCTGACAGAGGACCCCAATTTGTGTCCAAATTTTGGCGAGAATTTTGTAAACTGTTGGGGGCGACTGTTAGCCTGTCCTCAGGGTTTCATCCCCAGAGCAATGGTCAAACTGAGAGAGCCAATCAGGATCTGGAGAGAACGTTGCGATGTCTGGTCTCCAAGAATCCTTCCTCATGGAGTCAGCAACTGTCTATGGTGGAGTACGCCCACAATTCGTTACCAGTGTCATCTACGGGCCTATCTCCGTTTGAGTGTAGCGTAGGTTACCAGCCACCAGTTTTTCCTAGTCTGGAATCCGAAGTCGCGGTCCCCTCCGCTCACGCCTTCGTCCAGAGGTGTCATCGCACTTGGACTAGAGCCCGTGAGACTCTACTCCAAGTGGGAGCGCGCACCAAGGCCAAAGCCGATCGCCACCGGTCTAAGCCTCCCGTTTACGTCGCTGGTCAAAAAGTGTGGCTTTCTACCAAGAACATTCCTCTCCGCTCCGTGTCTAATAAGCTTGCTCCAAAATTTATCGGCCCGTTTACTGTCACCAAGATCATTAGTCCGGTGGCAGTCCGCCTCAAACTCCCTCCAGTGTACAGGAGAATTCATCCCGTGTTTCATGTATCCAAAATCAAGCCCGTGTTTTATTCTCGAATTAATCCGCCAGTCCCGGTTCCCCCACCGCCGCGTCTCGTAGACGGGGAACCATCATATTCGGTAAATCGTATCCTGGACGCAAGGCGGAGGGGACGCGGAGTCCAGTACTTGGTGGACTGGGAAGGTTACGGTCCGGAGGAGAGAAGTTGGGTGCCTGCCAGAGACATTCTGGATCACTCCCTTATTGATGATTACAATCAACAGGTAAGGGAGTCTGGGGACGCCAGGAGGCTTCCCTAGGAGGAGGGGTACTGTCACGGTTCATAAATTCATGGGATCCTTCTCGTCCCGTGTATTGTTGTGTGTGTGTGTGTGTGCAGTGGGCGTGGCCGCTTCACTCCGGCAATCAGCGATCAGCTGATTTCATTCATCATCACCAGCTGCAGCTCATTTACTCACCTATAAAGCCTCACCTCATTTTCCTCTCTTTGTCAGATCGTTGTCTATGTCTCTCGTGTGTGATCCTGTTCCTGCTGGTATTCCTGTTCGTGTTCCCGTTCCTGTGTCTCTGTTCACTGGATTACGTCTTCACCTGGATCATCGTTTCGATTTCACTTCACGTCACGGATATCATCGCTGACCATCTAGTCCCTGTGTCACCAGTTGCTCACCACCTCGGACATTTCTCATCACTTTTCAATAAACTGAGCTTTTACTTGCATCTTTGCTTCCGTCCATTTTGTAAGCATGACACTCAGATTCCAGATTTTCAAATAGTTGTATCTCAGCCAAATATTGTCCTATCCTAACAAACCATACATCAATGGAAAACTTATTTATTAATTTCAGATGATGTATAAATCTCAATTTCAAAAAATTTACCCTCATGACTGGTTTTGTGCTCCAGGCAGGGCCGTAGCTAGAGGATTGGGGGCCCCCCTGAAAAAATATTGATGTGGGCCCCCACACACACACATATCATATACTGTACAATATACAAGCATGGAACAAAATTGCATGCTTTTTTTGTGGTTTTCATAATATCTCAGTTATACAACTAATAAAATATTAGAATTATTCACAGAACATGGGCCTATATAGTAAAATTCCTGGATTTTGTGGGGCCCCCCTGGGCAGTGGGGGCCCCTAGAATTGTCACCACCTTTCACCCCACTAGCAACGGCCCTGGCTCCAGGGTCACATATATAACTGTGTATATAACTGTGATGTTATACTTTTTTTTTTTTTTTACCGCACTCTACCCTACAGTCAGTTATTGCACCTGCTGCTGATGCTCGCAGGTGATGCAACTTTGATGCGCAACTCTACTGCGTTTAGAACGCTCTCAGTGCGCGTGAGTGTGTTTTGAACGGAGGGAGGCGGGTCTTCACGGACTGATCACC
Source organism: Aspiorhynchus laticeps (assembly GCA_023376895.1). Classification (NCBI taxonomy): domain Eukaryota; kingdom Metazoa; phylum Chordata; class Actinopteri; order Cypriniformes; family Cyprinidae; genus Aspiorhynchus; species Aspiorhynchus laticeps. Next base: position 1,822,522 of record CM041803.1, read on the forward strand.
GATCAGCTGAGGCTTGTCACGCTCGTATCATATTTAGCGTTGTTATTCCCGTCTATGTATGTCGGAGCGATGTTCTACTGTCGGAGGAACGCTTTATTCCTGCAGCGTCTGCAAGTAACGTTTCTTGACGCGAGCCGCTCATTGCGTAACTACCGCTGCTCTCGTGTTTACCGGAGATTAACGGCAAGCAAAGCCGTTCTATTCCGTTCCCGTTTACACGAGTCTCCGCCGGATCTCGTTGCTCACGCGCGAATGGCGGCGTTCTCTTTGAACTCTGCCGCGCCGTACAGCGACGCGAGGAACGGCGATCGGAACGTTCTTAAACTCAATGAACTTGAGTCGTTTCTATCCGTTCGTTCTTCAGCTCCAGTCGGGATCCAAACGAGACGATCGTCCACGACGCCCGAGAAAACGCGAGACGAACGCGCCGCTAACATCCAAACGGTACGTCAACTCTTCTGGAGTTCTGATGAAACTGTTGTTTATTAATATTTCCAGCACTGACAGGTGGGTTCTAGTGTTCTTGAACGTGTTGTATCGTGCAGAACGCTTGTGGAGTCTCGCGCTCTTTGTTCCGTTCATTGAACGGGTTGCATGTCATGTTTAGCGACTGTTTGCTGTTCTTATATTGTTGTGATTTAACTTCCTCTGTCTGGAGACAGAAACTCTTCCTCGAGGTTACTACACACTCTCTGTTCTGCAGAACGCTGTTGAACGCTCAGGCTGTGTTTATGCACGCATGCATTGCTGTATTTATGAATTATGCTGTAGGACTGAATTGCACGGTATTCTGGGCTGCTGAGGTAATGCTGTGTTATCAGGGTTATATCAGGTCGTGTTTGCATGGACTAGTTTGTCTAGTTATACTTCAACAGCTGATCTAGTCATCTTTCACTTTCACTGTTCTGTCAAACTACAATACAGATCATTCCAGATGACGCTGCTCTTCTGCTTTCTGTGTGTGTGTGTGTGTGTGAAGCACTAGTCTTTGACTGTTGGTTGTTGGGGTCAGCAGGAGCTTCTAGTTTACTTGGGTTAGTTAGTGTTTGTTTCCTGGTCAAGGGTCACACACGACCTTCACACGTCATCTGCTTCCTTCCTTTGACTCACCCTGCGTCCTAATGTTCATACATCCACCCTATGTGCCCTAAATAGTATTGAAAATGCCTACATCACATAGAATCTACGATGGATGGTATGCACATTGGGACGCAGGCTATAGCTTCATAAATCCTATTTAACTTCATATAAACTCATTTTGAGACCTGTTATTGCACACACACACATCTGGTTACCAAGACATGCTTGCAGACGTCATCTGAGTGTGTTTGACCTCAGCCTGATTTAACGAGGTTGTGTGTTTCTGAAGGTTAATCACGTCTTTGTTCAAAAACAAACGAGTTTCTAGCTGTTTACGCTTCAGTTGTAAAGAACTTTATTGCTATATAACTTTATATAATATTGCCAAAGCATTATACACATACAATATTACAAAAACAAACAAGAACTATTAAAAAAGGTGTAAAATAATTCATAAAATGTTGTTATACTAGAGGTGGCACGGTTCGGTTTGTATCACGGTTTTAGAGTCACGGTTTCGGTATGTTTAGGGAAAAACTATACTGTCAAATAAAAATAGAAAATAAGAATAATCTGTCTAACTACAAGCAACAGCACAAAAATACAATAGAGTAAAGATTCAAATAAATTAAACAGTGATTTTCAGGGTTTTTTTAGGTAGGTCTATAGCATTAGTTTTTAGGTACAGAAATTGAATAAAGTAATCAAATGTAAAACAGCATTGCATATTTGACTGTATAAATTAAAGATTAATCTTTATTAAAGTTACAAAAGCGATTCAATCAAGAGCAGTGAGTGATTTCTTTGTTGCTGTTTGATTAATATTAAGAAAGTGCTGTCACTTTAAGAGAATGCACTGATACTGTACGTTCAGCCGGCTATGTCTGGTATAGGATACTTACCAAGACGGGCATTCTGACATACTTTTTGTGTGAATTTCTCCATTCAAACACAATACTTCAGAGAGAGCTTAATATTTGCGCGCGTTCTAATGCGCGCACGCACAAATCTTCTCATTGCGCGCGCGAGCTCGCGTCCTCTGGCTCTTAAATGTTTAAACTGGCAAAGCTTACATGAGTTTAGTTTAAACACCGATATCAACGTGTGCTGTTCAGGTCTCACCTGTGCGCACGCGCTATCAGCACCCGGGTGATGACGGAATAAATGACATCTAATCCAGCATACGGCACTCGCACTGAACAAGAGTGAATGGTTTGTCCACTTTTTTTTTCTTTTCATCGCTGTTATTGTAATGTACTGGGAAGCCAGAATGCGCATCCATTAAAAGAAACATACATTAGCCGAACCCTGTTTGTTTTACATGTTATTTATAACAAACCATATTACACATGCGTTGTCAGATTTAAGTTGAACCGCGGTCCTAGCGCGTGCCGAACCGTGTGTGGAGAACCGTTCGGTTCGGTTTTTTTCCGTGAACCGTGCCACCCCTAACACACACACACACACACACACACACACTCTCTCACACTCACACACACACACTCACACTCTCTCTCACACTCTCACACACACACACACTCACACTCTCACTCACACTCACACCGTGCGGTTCGGTTTTTTTCCGTGAACCGTGCCACCCCTAACACACACACACACACACACACACACACACACACACACACACTCTCTCACACTCACACACACACACTCACACTCTCTCTCACACTCTCACACACACACACACACACACACACACACACACACACACACACTCTCTCACACTCACACACACACACTCACACTCTCTCTCACACTCTCACACACACACACACTCACACTCTCACTCACACTCACACCGTGCGGTTCGGTTTTTTTCCGTGAACCGTGCCACCCCTAATATATATTAGAGCTGTCAAACGATTAATCGCATCCAAAATAAGTCTTTGTTTACATAATATATGTGTGTGCTGTGTATATTTATTATGTATATATTAAAACACAGGCATACAGTATATATTTTGAAAATATTTACATGTCTATATTTATATTCATATAATTTATATTATAAATAAATATATTTAATACATAAAAATAACATATTTTCCTGAAATATATACATGCATGTGTGTGTATTTATATATACATTATAATATACACAGCACACACACATGTGTATAATATATATATATATATATAATGTATGTATGTATATGTTTTCTTAACCACAGATGGCACAAAATTCTCAACACTTTTGATGATGGGCTACACTATTATTAATTTTGCCATTTCATCTGAATATCAGCATTTATGATCAAAAGAGTTTTGAGGTAAACTGATCTGATTGATCTCTGATGATTTATTGTTGAATGTCAAAGTTTTTGTCTATTTGTTAATGAGGGATTTTATTGTTTTTACATTTGTAAAGTAAAAATAATCCTTTTTTAAAAATAAAAGCTAAAATGAAAACTTTTGGGGTAAGATGGGTCTCCCAGAGTAGCGTGTTGTTAAAATAATGTTATTTTTTAATTTAATATTTATTGTAATTGATGATGTTATTCGGTATTTGCAATGAACTAGATGCACATTTCGGACAAATTTGCTTTTATTAAAAACTATAAACTATAGTTTAATTGAGACATATGTTATTATGACACATCTTCAATTAAAATATAGGTAATTAAATATAAATATTCATATGCCAGTATATAAGTCATAAAATAAATGCAACTTTCAGATTAATATTATTTGCTGTGATTCCGCTTTCTCTGGCATCAGATACTCAGTCATGCTGTCAAAATACAATTTAGAGACACACACTCACACACACACTCACACTCACACTCACACACACACACACACACACACACACACACACACACACTCACAGACGTGAAGTTGTATCATCATGACAAAGCATACAGACGGCTGTAACGTCTCTCTCATCTGCGTGTGTGCATCTCACACATTCTGATCTCACACAACACACCATTGTGTCTAAGCACTGGCATGTTGCCACACACACACACACACACAGCTGGCGTCTCTATGGCGATGAAAGCCTGTGTTCTTTGTGTTGTTGGAGGTTGAGTTGGGTCATGTTTGTGGCTCACAGGTTAACATAACCAGCGCTGTGACTCGAGCACCAGCACAAACACACTGATCTGTCCAGTAAACACACACTTCTCATTGACCTTTCCAGTGTTTGGATTCTGAACCTCAAACACTAGAAATTCTAGCACAAACTCTGATTTCAGTCGGACAGACAAATCTACTTCTACACGATTAGAGCTGAAGTTAGCTCTGCTGTTCCATCTGAGGTTTATATGTGACCCTGGAGCACAAAACCAGTCATAAGGGTCAGTTTCTTAAATTGAGATGCATATATCATCTGAAAGCTGAATAAATAGCTTTACATTGATGTATGGTTTGTTATGATAGGACAATATTTGGCTGAGATACAACTATTTGAAAATCTGGAATCTGAGGGTGCAAAAAAATCAAAATATTGAGAAAATCACCTTTAAAGATGTTCAAATGAAGTTCTTAGCAATGCATATTACTAATCAAAAATTAAGTTTTGATATATTTATGGTAAAAAATGTACAAAATATCTTCATGGAACATGATCTTAATATCCTAATGATTTTGGGCATAAAAGAAAAATGTATAATTTTGACCCATACAATGTATTGTTGTCTATTGCTATAAATATACGTGTTACTTTGCTTTTGTGCTCCAGGGTCATATTTGTGAATCCTCACTCACTCACGCTGCTCACAGCAACACTGCACTCATTGGCTCCTGAGGGAGTCACTCCAGAGCTCCTGCATTCTGATTGGTTGTGGTCTGTGAAGCCCCTCCCAGTGAGGTCTTTGGCCTGGTTCAGTGTGAGGCTCGAGGGCTTCATCTCCAATCTCTGTGGTCTGATCAAATCTTTGGTGTCTCAGCAGGATCAGGTGTCGTCTGTGTCCGGCGCTGAAGGTCAGAGGTCAGATGAGAAGCCCAGTAAGACGCAGCAGCTCCGGAAGGTGTTTAAGGAGTACGGCGCCGTCGGCGTCTCGTTCCACATCGGAATCTCGCTCATTTCTCTGGGAATGTTCTACCTCGCCATATCCAGGTCAGATTCATTTGGTTAACAAAACAGTCAAAGCTATGTAATCAAATACACTATATGGACAAAAGTATTGGCACCCCTTCTAATGAACCGGTTTGACTACTTTAGTAATTTCTATGAGTACAAATCTTAATGTTAAAGCATATAATGATATTCTAGGAAATTGTGTGCTTCTAATATTATAGCAACAGTTTGGACTCTTTTCTATTCTAACATGACAATGTCTCTGTGTATAAGACAAGGTTCAAAAAGAAAATGATTGATTGAGTCAGTGTGGAAGAACTTGACTGGTCTGCATAAAACCAAGTCCTAATCCCAGTTTAACACCTCTGGTGTGACTGTAAATGCAGACCTTGAGCCAAAAACTCATCACCAAACACCAATGACTTGTACATATGGGTTCAGTCATTTTAGACACTTACAAAACTGTTGAACAGAGATGAAATACAATTTTTAAATACATGAATTATGTTCCCATCGTTGTTGCCACAGATTTGGAAGTGCTTCTGTTCTAAAGAAGGGGTGCCAATACTTTTGTCCATATAGTGTATATATCTATGCAAATTCATTTTCTAACAATGTATACAACTTGTTCCATTGTTTTGTTTTTCTATTTATTTCTTTGATGCTATATAACTCTTTTCTTAAAAATAAATTACAAAAATAAAGTAAAAAGTAAAACATTTAGGTTATATTTTGTTGGCTATAGCTAGTCAGCTTCTGTACTAATGTACCAAACCTGTAAATCAACTACGGTTTAGTTAATAACCTGTTACGTGAAGAATTATTGCCATGATTATTATTAATGTAATTATTATTTTATTTGAGCCAGTGTTATAGACTATTATAGTTTGTTTATTTTTCAGTTTTTATTTTTCTATCTTCACTTAAACGTTGAGTAATTTTGTAGAATTGTTTTGTATATGTCTATACAGTTTTAATTTAATTTTAGTTTCAGATATTTTAGGACATCAAGTTAAACTGAATTAAAATAAAAAGTGTTGCCTTTGCAACTGAAACACTTTTTTTAAAAAAAAAATTCTTTTAACATTCTTTTTTTTTCAAGTAATGAAAATGTTTGTTTTTATGGTTTTAATTTTACTTTCATTTTAGTTAACTTTAATAACCTTGGTGTCTTTTTTTTTTGCTCTTTTCTGCCATTTTTATAAAATCAATAAACCACTTATGGGTTAAAATTAGTGATAGACTGATGTTGACTAATTCTAAAATACTATTTCAGTTTTTCTCTGTCCAAATTTCACGTTTAATTCAGTATGTGAATATATATATATATATATAATGTAATGTAATATAACATAACATAGATGGATGGATAGATCAATAACCGTTTTATATTTTATAACACATTGATTTTTATTTATTGCACACTTGCATCACTTTTTTTCAATGCAGGTTTTACCTTAACCAGCACTTTTATTAATGGGCATTATTACTATTTTTTAATTTTGTGTATATATATATATTAGGGGTGGCACGGTTCGATACGATTTCGGTACAACATGAAAAAAAAGAAATCTACTATGCTCGGTTTCTTCATTTATTTTGAACAGACAGTAGTGCAAATTTTTGAATATTTGAAAATACTACATATTATTACATGTGATATATATATATATATAAAATCCATTTTGTTTTCACAAATAAAAGCAGACCTTTATACAGTGATTATTAATAAGACAATAAGTGTTTAAAGTTGATTCTGCTGGTATAAGGAAACAGTTGAAGTGATCGCGTCTCACACACTCACACACACACACACTCACTCTCTCTCTCTCTCTCACACACACACACTCACACACACACACTCTCTCTCTCTCTCACTCACACACACACACTCACACTCACACTCACACACTCACACACACTCACACTCACACACTCACACACACTCACACACTCACACTCACACTCACACACTCACACACACTCACACTCACACTCACACACTCACACACACTCACACTCACACTCACACTCTCTCTCTCTCACACACTCACACACACTCACACACACTCACACACTCACACTCACACTCACACACACTCACACTCACACTCACACACTCACACACACTCACACTCACACTCACACTCTCTCTCTCTCACACACTCACACTCTCACACTCACACTCTCACACTCACACTCACACACACTCACACTCACACTCACACTCACACTCACACTCACACACACACACACACATCAGTTCCAGCATTGCTAACTTGACAGCACAGTTGGTACTTTATCAAAATAAAATACAGTGAGCCAAACATCAGCGCGCGTCTCTGTGTCACCGCTGGCATTCGCTGTTCTTCTGCTGGCGGTTATCAAACAGCGTTGTATTGCTGCGGGCGCCCTCTTCTGGATTCGTCATAAGGCATCATGTACTGATCCGAGATGCCTGTACCGTGACGGTTCGGTACAAATACATGTACCGTGCCACCCCTAATATACAGTATATATATATCAGGAGTGTAACGGCACAGGTCATTGTACCGAACCGTTTCGGTACAAGTCTTTCGGTAAGCATGTGTACCGGACGAATACACTTTTTTTTTTTTTTAATTTTTTTTTAATTTTTTTTTTTATGGAAATTCAAATAAATAATGGTGTTTTGACCGTCTTTGATGTGGCATGACAGATCGCTATATATATATATATATATATATATATATATATATATATATATATATATATATATTATATATATATATATATATATATATATATATATATATATATATATATATATATATATATTTTTTTTTTTTTTAATCATCAGATTTTTTTGTCATACGGTCTTTGTTTGTGTGAAGCATTGTAAAAACATATGATTTATATCTGTTTTCTTAGCTTCTAATAGGCATAGCTCGCATGTGTCAAAGATTTTGAGTCCAGCTATTATACCAAGTTTTATCACGGCTGTCAAGGGATGCCTTACCACAACATTGATACACTTGGTTAACTGCTAGTTGGTCAAACTAGTTCTTAAGTTAGTGGCTGTTCATGCAACTG
>CM041803.1:1840712-1850712 GCA_023376895.1 Aspiorhynchus laticeps
GTAAAGTAAAGTAAAAATAAAAGTAAAGTAAAGTAAAAATAAAAGTAAAGTAAGGTAAAAAGTAAAATAAAATATAATATATAATATAATATAATATAAAATATAAAATAAAATATATAAAATAAAATAATAATAATTGAAAAGCTTATTTAAAAAACATAATATGAAGATCTGAAAGTTGAGTGCATTTCTACACTGCAATTTTTTTTTTTATTCCTCAGTGTTTTTGTCTTGTTGTTTAAAAATGAATGTCTTAAATCAAGATACATTTACTGGAGATGCAAAATGACTTAAGATATGAAGTCTTGTTTTTTAAAGACTGTATTAAAATGAAGTGAGTTTAGATTAAATCAGGAACAAATATCTTCCAGTGGAGTCAGAAAATCAGCTTAATTCAAACAGGAACAAGTTTTCATTAATCATTTACAGATATTTGTTCTTGTTTTAAGCATAAACTCACTTAATTTTGATAAATTTCTCAGAAATTAAGACTTTAAATCTTAAGTCATTGTTCTTCCAAAGAATTAAGATTTTTTTATATTTGTACTGGAACAAAACAGAAATAACAAGAAAGAAGAAAATAAAAAAAATAAGTGATAAAAAATCAAAAGCACTAAAGTCTGGTGATCATCTGTTAGTGAACGAGCCGCTGATCACATTCCTGCTGTTTTCATAAACATGATCAAAAGAATCACACTTCAATCAGCAATCCCTTCAGTTTCTCATATTATCTCTCTCTGTCTCTGTGCACTTCTGTCATCTCACACACACACACGCACGCACACACAACACACACACTCACTCACTCACTCACTCACTCACTCACTACACACACACACTCACTCACTACACACACACACACACACGCACGCACGCACACAACACACACTCACTCACTCCACACACTCACTCACTCACTCACTCACTACACACACTCACACACACACACACACACACACACACACACATATACAACATACAACATACAACACACACTCACTCACTCACTACACACTCTCACACACACACACACACACACACACACACACACACACACACACTCACTCACTCACACCACAAATACAACACAAACCACACATACAACATACAACATACAACTCACACAGACACACACACACACTCTCTCTCTCACACACACAAAACACACACACACACACACACACACACACACACACACTCTCTCTCTCTCTCAAACACACACACACACACACACACACACACACAACACAACACACACACTTGATTTTAAATGTGCCACTCTTACAGGACGAGTTATTTATTTCCCCACAAAGTCTTTTTCAATGTGCTTCTGCCCAGATTTGACTGTGAATATAGAATCAGGCAATTATTGTGAGTTGTGAGTGCTGGAGCTACGAGGTGTTCCAGAGCTGACGGAGGAAGAAAGTGAAGGCAGAAGAAAGGCACAGCCGTGTCAGTGTTTTCTGACAGCTCGGGGTCTGTGTGTTTGTGCTCGTCTCGTCTCGGGCTCCGTTTCATTCGACAGACATCACTGACCGCAGACCAGCTCCACACATCAGGTTACTGATCAACACCTACAGAGCAGACCACAACAAACATGAGCTACTTCATAAATACAGTAACTCACCACAGAACTGACTGGAGCTGAATAATGACACTAGAGAGCTGCTTTACTGCAGAGTCTGACTGTCTCATATTTGATGATGTTTACATCCTTACTTTTCCTGTTTATTGCTATGAATTTGGTATTAAAGCACTATATATATCCCATTCGGCAATATATATATATTTATTTATTTCAGGCCAAAAGATATCTAAAATATATAGTTTACATATTTTATTTAATTAATATATATATATATATATATATATATATATACATACATTTAATTGTGTGTGTGTGTGTGTGTGTGTATATATATATAAATATATATTTGAAATATATTTTATATGTTGTAAACAGTGAACCTCAATAAAATATATTGTTGAAATTGAAAACATATTAAGTTCAACCTTCATATATTTCAAAATGTAATTCAGAGGCAAGAAAACATATTTCTTACTGTAACCTACTTTTAGGCTTTATTCATGACTTATTTTTATTTAAATGTGCTATATGTTCACATATTATAGTCAACAGTCTTTTGTCAAATGTGACATATATTTTAATGTATTTTGTTGGATTGAAATATATGGAGGGCAAAATACATTTTTAAATGCTTTTACAGCAATAATATATGTAAATATACTTTCTACCAATATAAATTTAGTCATTTTTTTGTATATTTAAAAAAAGAAAAAATAATAATTGTATATATTATATATATATATATATATATATATATATTCAACAAAATTGTCCAAAAATACATTAGAGCTGGAAAATAATATAGATGTTTACATTTTGCAAATGTAAAAAAAATAAAAGTATAGCTGTGTGATTATATAGTTTACATTTTATAAAAATATATAAGAATGTATATTAAAATACATAAAATATGTTATAAAAATTAAAAAAAACTGTAATTTACATACACACACATATATATACACACACACAACAAAATAATAACAACACAATAATATAGTTGTTTACATTTTGAAAATGTAATTTTTATATATATATACATACATACAGTTTACATTTTTATAAAAAATTATATGAATATATAATAAAATATTTTATACAAATATTTTATATAAAAATAAAAAAATTACACACACACTCTCTCTCTCACACACACATATATATATATGTATATATATTTTATTTTTATTTTTTTTTTGATAAAAACTCAAATAAAAGTACAAAGCTGTCAATGGGGTGATACACTTTTTACACTAATATGTAGGCTACTTTTAAGGCACCAAAATGGACTGTTTAGGTATAAAAGTGTAGCTTTTGAAAAGGTGTTTGTATTTGTTCCTCAGATCCTTCATAATAAGCGCAGGAACATAATTCCATCAGGATCTGCTGCTGCTGGTAACTGATTGAATTGCAGTAGTTAATGTGATCTCACCGAGTACCTGCTGAAGTAACAGCGCTGCAGGTCTTGTGTTACTCCTGTAGGTCTGTAGGTTGTATTTGTTACTCAGATCCTTCATAATAAGCGCAGCATCCGGCGGTCTGTAGGTGGCGCTCTCGAGCCGCGGCTCCTCACACATGACACCGCGCCGCTCCTCAAAGCGTCTGGAACACAAACAGACACACAATTTCTTTCAATTAGCAGGAGTCGGGCAGCTCAATAAATTTGAGTTTGTCGTGAGAGACGCGAGGGCGCTGTACTTCGACTCGCTCGTAATGAAGAGTAATGTGAGCGTGAGCTGCTGAGCACGACCCTCAAACACACTCCAGGGGCCAGTTCTGCAGAAAGTTTAATCTGGATCAGGATGAGTTTGATTTGGGAATCCCATGTTTTGCGTTCCAGGATCGAGTGACACATCTTTCTTTTGTGCTGGGTTTTCAAAGCTAAATCAGATTGGATCACACTGATCCAGATACACACTTTCTGAGACCCTAAAGGGACATGCATTGCATTTACACAAATATCTACTTCTGACTGCTCCAGTAGTAGCAGTATATTTTTATTTAATGCCATGTCAGCATCTTAGGCTATTTTCATGGCAAAAACAATTAAAAAAACAACAAACAAACAAGTTATATTACACAAGATTTTTAACATTGACGTATGATACAAATTCTAAAACTTTTTCTGGCAAAATTATACTAAATAACTCTTTAAGACAGCTCACTTCATAAGAGTTTTGTACATGCATTAAAAGCGGGACAGTCCAATAAAATATGTTTGACAGAAAGAAAGAATCATGCATTGAATATAATCTTCACCTTTAAGCAGAAATGCATGAGTCAGTCTTGTGACATCTGCTAAACAACACTTGATCAAATCTGGTTTTAAAAGAGATTGTTTTAAATTTCTGCATGACTGGTCCATCTCTGATGATTGTGCCAATGTAGTTTACAATCAATGATAATAAAAAACTTTAAATATGTTATTTTTGTTTGATATTGACAGCTGTTTGGGGATATATTACGTGTTACAAATGTTGTATTTTTTGGATCAGTTTTAGAGTTATATTACATATGTTCCTGAAATCCACCGTTCTGCTGGGATCAGAATAATCCAGTATCAAAAGTATCTCAATCGTACTAAAACAACACAAACTGAGGATTTAATCCAGATCAAAACCAAGATCGGATTTTGTGATCTAATCCGAATTCAGAATCCTTTTTTCTTTTGAGCAACCCATTTTCAAGATTTGATCCAATCTGATGGACAAAATCTGATCAGATTATTTTGACCAACTGATCTTTAACAGTGAACAGCGACCTGAGTCTCCTCAGAAGAAACCAGATCATCTCCTCGACAGAAGCACAGCCTTCAGCTCTCTCCGTGATGACAGAAGATATCGAGCGTTTCTCCTCAAATGAAAGACATCTGTCACGGATCGAGGGTCTTTCCTCTCCAAAGCAGCGTAATATCAATAATATTAACTTCAGCACATAATAAACCTGCGGCTCGGACACGAATCAGCCCACACACCCGCACTGATACTTCACTACTGCGAAGAATCGATTTTGCAATATGGGGGTCTATCAAAGGAAAGTGTGAATCTCTGCGATTTGCAGATGATGCTGTTGTTTGAGGGTTAGACAGGATTAATTGAAGGTAGAAGAAAAGCTTTGGTCTGAAGACTGAGATGCCCTCACAAGCTCTGATGAGAGGAACAGAAGCAGGAGAGCGATGGTTTCTCTCAGTAGATGATGCTTGTGCCAAGGCTCAGCCGGAGGATCTCTCAGAACCGGCCCATGATTCCATCAACTGATGCATAACATACATAACCTGCCACAGAGAAACACTTCACATGTTCTCATACCAAACCAAACTAAAGTGATCTTAAAAATCAAACTGTGACATACTATATATGTGTAGCATATATATATATGTTCAGATGCAAAAGCCTCTAAGTGCCATCTGAAATTTTCTTCTAAAATTAGCGTTTTTATCAAGCTACTATATTTATGATCAGTTATTTCACTTTAATTGCATGGAAAAGGACCTATATATCGCCATTAGAGTAAAATTATTGAACCTAAACATAGGAGCCTGATAAAAAATGCTCATTTTCAATAAAAATTTCAGAGGCTTTTGCATCTGAACTCTTCATATATATATATTTATTTTTGCCAATTTTTTTAGGGTGAAAGATATTTGATTCTATTATATATATATATATATATATTGCATACTTTTTTATTTATTAATATAAATATATATATGGCATTTTTGGCAATTGTATAAAACAGCAAAGACTAATAGAATTTCATTTTTAATAAATATTGTATATATAAATTAATTAATTTAATAATATGTATTAAGATGTAGGTATATTGTTAATAATATATTAATATAGATACATATATTACAAGATTTATTATTTGCATTTTTGGCATTTGTATAAGACAATAGAGAGTACTATAAATTAATATTTTTTTATAATAAATTTTTTATTTTTTAATAATATGTATTAAGATGTAGGTATATTGTTAATAATATATTAATATAGATACGTATATTTAAAGATTTATTAATTGCATTTTTGGCATTTGTATAAGACAATAGAGTACTATAAATTAATATTTTTTTATAATAAAAAAAAAATTGTCAATGGTTATTCATTAATTTTTGCCATTTTTGCATTTACTTTGTATAGAACAGCAGAGGCTTCATTATTATATTTTAATAATAATTAATGTAATACTAAATTATATATATGCATATATTTAAAGATAAATATTTGGCATTTTTAATATTATAATATTTCCTTAATATGATATAAAAAATACTGACATATATTTATAATAATGCAGTATGTATATAGATAATTTAATATTTTAATATCCACATTTATATAAAAATAATTTATGTTTAAAAATATATTTATATTTTAATATTTATTTTCGGCATTTTTGCCTATATTTGTATAGGAGAGCAGAAAAGGAAGCTATAGGGAGAGTTATGAACATGATACCATCAGATGGTTTGTTGTATATTGTTATTGTGTTTCTGCATCAGAACAGACCTGAGGCTCAGTTTTGTCACGAGCAGAATCAAACCAGAAGAGCTGCATAAAACTACAGCAGAGAGGAGCACAGAAATATTAGTAATTGTTGTTCTGATTGTGCTGCAGGCTGTTGTTTGGCGTCACGACCGAAGCCACAAACACAGCATCACTCAGAGAGAAAGAGAGATGCAAAGAGACGAATAATTCAGTTTGTAATGACTTCTCCGCACAACACCTTCATGTAATTCCATTATGGATTGTGCCACAAAGTGATAAATTCATTATTGGGGTGGACAGTAAAAAGCAGCAATAACATCCTCTAATATGCACATTATTCACGGCGTTACTCCTCTTTCATTTATGAAGCTCTTTCTCAGGCTGTGATGGGAACGGGATGCATTGTTCTAAAAACTGAATTAGCAACGGCGTCCCGTCACTTTAGCACCGCGGCTAATGTGAACTCGAGGCGCGGAGGCTTTTTGCCATCATTCGTTTAAAAGGCTTTTTTTCCCTGAAAGACATCGGCTCAGGTTTATGACACTGACACACATCTGTAAACCAAGAGCTGCTTCCATGCAAACGCTGTAGGATCATGTGTCTGGAATCAGCTTCGTAAAGTTTCCAGAGCTTTCGACTCTCCGTCTGGTTGACAAACAGGTCAAATTTACTGTAGATGTGATTTATGTTACTGCATATCCTTCAGCGTTAAATATTGTGTATCATTATACTAGATAATAATCAGATAAATGTAACATTTTCTGAAAAAAAAAGGAGTGGTGCAAAACTCACTGCAAGAAAGGGTTGTTATGTGGTTGCTATGAACATGTCAGGGTGTTGCTATGCAGTTGTCAAAGTGTTGTTATGTGGTTGTCAGGGTGTTGTGTGGTGGTCAAAGAGATGCTATGCAGTTTTGAAGGTGTTGCTATGCGGTTGTTAAGGTTTTTCTGTGTGGTCAATGTGTTGCTATGTGGTTTTCAAGGTGTTGCTATACGGTTAGTCTCAGCCTCAGACGTCACGCTCACGGACCGTTGGATAAACGTCTGATGCATATGGCACACTTATCTGGAAACACTTCAGGAGTTTCGAAGTCGTCATCGGATTGGTTGAATTATACAGGATTTCCGGGAGACGTGTGTGTCACATTCTTTAACGTTCAGCCGGGGAAACAAAGATGCCGTGACGCCAAACCCCCTCACGAAAGAAGAAAGCCGTCGTGTTTACAAATGTGACGACGAACGCTTATCAGGATCAACTAAACGCTGGATTTTCAAAAGTATGTGAAATATTTAAAGTTCGCAGCATAGAATCTTTAAAATACGTCCGAGAGTTTCACACACCGGTTTGTTATTGTAGCGACATTTCCACGCCCCGAAACGTGATGCTGAACGAAACGAACTGTGATTGGTTGTTTGACATGTCAGTCAAACGGCCTCATGGGTGGGCCTTGGCCAATAAATGCTGCCATCTATTCCAGACCTTCAGCCGTCAGTCTGAAGGTCTGGCTACATGAGACTACTATACGGTTGGCAGGGTGTTGCTATGCGGCTGTCAAGGTGTTGCTGTGCTTTTCCCTGGGTGTTGCTATGTGGGTGTCAAGGTATTGCTATGCAGTTGTCAGGGTGTTGCTATGCGGTTGTTAAGTTGTTTCTGTGTGGTTGTCAAGGTGTTGCTATGTAGTTTGTCAGGGAATGTTGGGGTGTTGCTATGTGGTTGTCAAGGTGTTGCTGGCGGTTGTCAGGGTGTTGCGATGCTTTTGTCAAGGTGTTGCTGCGCGGTTGTTAGGGTGTTGCTATGCGGTTGTCAGGGTGCTGCTATATGGCTATCAAGGTGTTGCTATGCGGTTGTCGTGGTTAGGGTTAGAGTTTAGAACCATGTGTGGGTGTCAATGTGTTGCTATGTGGGTGACAAGGTGTTGCTGTGTGGTTGTCAGGGTGTTGCGATGCTGTTGTCAAGGTGTTGCTGGCCGGTTGTCATGGTGTTGCGATGCTTTTGTCAAGGTGTTGCTGTGCGGTTGTCAGGGTGTTGCGATGCTGTTGTCAAGGTGTTGCTGTGCGGTTGTCAGGGTGTTGCGATGCTGTTGTCAAGGTGTTGCTGTGCAGTTGTCAGGGTGTTGCGATGCTGTTGTCAAGGTGTTGCTGTGCGGTTGTCAGGGTGTTGCGATGCTGTTGTCAAGGTGTTGCTGTGCGGTTGTCAGGGTGTTGTGATGCTGTTGTCAAGGTGTTGCTGTGCGGTTGTCAGGATGTTGCGATGCTGTTGTCGAGGTGTTGCTGTGCGGTCGTCAGGGTGTTGCGATGCTGTTGTCGAGGTGTTGCTGTGCGGTCGTCAGGGTGTTGCGATGCTGTTGTCAAGGTGTTGCTGTACGGTTGTCAAGGTGTTGCTGTGCAGTCGTCAGGGTGTTGTGATGCTGTTGTCAAGGTGTTGCTGTGCGGTTGTCAGGATGTTGCAATGTCTGTTTAAGACTGTTAAAGGCTGTGAGGCTGAAGGGTGGCTGTAAAGAGTTTAGCTTTGATTGTGCAGTGTGTCTGTAACAGGTAGTGATATTTTGCGTCTAGTGTCATTCAGACGTGTCTGGTAGTGTCTGTTGAGGCTGTGACTCTCAGAACTGTTGCGTGCGGCTGTGTTCTGGTTCAGGACGGTGACTGACAGACTCACACTGATCAGACTCACAGATGGCTTCAGTTCTTCATGCGAGCCTTCACAGCTGCAGACGAGCCGCCCGCTGCTTCACGTCCCTGTTCCTCCGTCTGTCTCCTCCAGAGCCTGAATTACAAATAATTCATTAACAATTTCATTCTTTAGAAAAACATCTTTTTATGCAAATAGATCAGATGTGGTGTTCTGTGAGTGTTTTAAATCAGAGTCTGTCACACACTGGACTCTCAGACTTTCAGATCATCTCTTTTTCCTCTTGCTTACCTTCACAAATGAATCTGTAGAACAAGCTCTCCAACACACATCACACACACGTTTCTAATCTGTTCAAACATTAATAGCGACGTTGTGTGAAGTCTAATGTTAACACACACACACAGCTGCTTTAAGATTGATGGAGGTGATGTGTGAGGTCGTCTGGTGTTTGAGATCTCGCAGGTGTGCACATCCTCAGCCACTGATATCTGATGGAAACATTGATTTTGTTTTGTTAAAGATATAGAAGAGAAATTATCACTGGATTTTGTTTATAAATACATTCTCCTTATTTGCCTTCGGATCTGATCAAACCTGAAAGACAAAGAAGTTCAGGGTAATCTGGTTAAAAGTGAATCACTGATTGTGTTTATGTTCATATTATTTTCTACGGAAGCCCTGAATCACAATATAAGAGAGAGAGAGGAAAAAAAAAATCAAGATGGGGGAAAAAATTGGGCTCACACTGTGCGATTTTTTAAAAGTCCTTTAGGATTGTACTTGTCAGACTGTACGAACATGATGATCATGTCACACTGTGGGATCTCAGATGTCATTAATGTCAGACTGTACGACAGTCAAGACGAGTTAAAAACGGGTGCGTGCAAGAAAAAACTTGTCCGGATTTTACATGATCAACCCTTACACGTCCAGTGACTGCGAACTGCATTGCACGCGGGACCGAAATGTTGGCTATCATGAAAAGTATATGAACGGCGGCAATACCGGCGTATTTAAGAAGAATAGTGTATGCAGCTCTACACACCCACATGAAAACAGCGGCGCAACCAGTGTTTATATAGGAAAGGCAACATATCAGATGAATTCGGTGAGCGCCGGAGTTTATGGCTGATAGAATAATTCTCCAGCATTAATTCTGCTCATAGCTTGTCTTGAAAAACAGAGACAGTTTGACATTCATCGTAGGGGTCGTCACACTGCAGGACTGTGCGCCAAATCTTCTGACACTGCCAGAATTTCGTCGGAGGTGATATTTGATCGCAACAGC
>CM041803.1:1855185-1921089 GCA_023376895.1 Aspiorhynchus laticeps
CACTGTATATAGAGCCATAATGATGTTTACACCTAGATGTACTCTGCACCAGTGTTGGGGGTAAAGCATTACAAGTAACTAGTTTTTCAACTAACTAGTAAAGTAACGCATTACTTTTTAATTTACAAGAAAATATCTGAGTTACTTTTTCCCATTTATTGACTGACAGTGTGCTTACTGTAGTTCTAGACTAAATATGAACATGCATTAATTCATCCCACTCTCAAAAACAGATTTAATATTCATTAAAACTCAGAATATGACGCAAACCTGCAATAATTAAATATGTTAAATAGCACAAATGTATCTAATCCCGTTTTATTAACCAATGTCTTTGCTGCTGATCTTTGATGATCCAGTTCAACCATAATAATAATCATAAGTGACTAACAATTGTGTTTTATTGCTGAAGAACTACTTCTGTGTTCTACTGTACAGACGTGAATTTACTTGAGGTTTATTCATTACACTTTTTGGCTTTTACATTTGCTATAAATATAACTTCTTATATTAAACACAAACAATCAAGCCCTGCTCATATTTAAAAAGTAACACAACGCATTACTTTCCATAAAAAGTAGCGAAGTAACATAATTAGTTACTTTTTTAGGGAGTAACGCAACATTGTAACGCATTACTTTTAAAAGTAACTTTCCCCAACACTGCACATTGCATATATATTATATATATATATATATATATATATATATATATATATATATATATATATATACACACACACACACTTGTATTTTGCATGTATATTTTGCACAGTGATAATAAAGTTGAATCTAATCCCATCTGATTTGCAGCTGGACATTGTTTAAGACTGACGGTCGTCATATTACATCATTACCAGGAACAATTAGTGCTATTTATGGTGTAAATTTGTTTGGTTTTTCTCGTAAAACACTTCTGCTTAATATTATTATCATTCATATGTTGCGATAGAGATGAAGCCGTCTGCTAAATGAACACATGTACAGGAAGAAATTTCTGTCATGTTTTTTGTATGTTTTTGTAATTCATTTTAATAATTATTAGATTTTTTTTTGGGCTGTAAATTGATTTAATTTATTTGTATTTGATTTAATCATAATTCTGCATGACTTAAAACTGCTGACATTTCAGAAATTGTTTCATGACATTTCACACGTACGTTCATGAGGACCTTCATCAATGCACGCTAAAAAAAAATCATATTTTGAGTTATTAAAAGTTTTTTCTGTTAAATCCGTGTCTTTATATGCGATCCTCTGCCCATTGAAGCGCAGTGACCTGCATATTTTCTGACACTAGTATGAAGTGTATTCATGCACACACATTTCTGTTTTTAGACTTTTCTATTATCGTTTGTAGAATGACACTCTCTCACACACACACACACACACACACACACACACACACACTTTGATCTCAGACACACACAGATGCATAACTTCTACTCACAGTTTTGCATGTTAACTCCTTCAGTTGCACAAAGCGTTGCAGCTGCACATTTATCCATTTAGACGGAACACAAAGGTTTTGGTCTTTCTGTCAGATCCTCTTTCATTCCTCGAGCGTCTGATGCGTTTCTGCTTCCCTTCTAAGAGCTCAGAAGCGTCTCTCCTGCAGTCTCTGCATCTGCTCTTCCTCTCTCGCTCGCTCGCTCTCTCTCTCTGTCTCTCTCTCTCTCTCTCTCTCATTTTGCATTGCCAAAGCATGCATAGTAGAAGAGAACATATACAACAGTGTAATTTGGAACAATATAGCAATTGAAATAACATTTGAACAAGTAATATTAAAAGAATGACATTAAAACATTTGGATACATATATGATATAGTACAGGTTGTGTAACCAAGATTATTTATGTATTTAACTAATAAACTGAATAACTGAAATCAACATTATCTACAGTCATGTGGTTGGTTTGGTGTGAGTTATATATATTTACTGGAGACTGGTTTCTTGTCTCTCTCTCTCTCTCTCTCTCTCTCTCTCTCTCTCTCTCTCTTCTCTCTCTCCCTCCCCTTTTGTCTTTCTGTCTCTCTCTCTCTCTCTCTCTCTCCCTCCCCCTTTATGTCTCTCTCTCTCTCTCTCTCTGTGTGTTTGACTCTCTCCCTCTGTCTCTCTCTCTCTCTCTCTCCCCCTTTATGTCTCTCTGTCTCTCTCTCTCTCTGTGTGTGTTTGACTCTCTCCCTCTGTCTCTCTCTCTCTCTCCCCCTTTATGTCTCTCTCTCTCTCTCTCTCTCTCTCTCTCTCTCTCTCTCTCTCTTTTGCTCTCTCTCTCTCTCTCTCTCTCTCTCTCTCTCTCTCTGTTCTCTCCCTCTTCTCTCTCTCTCTCTCTCCTCTCTCTCTCTGTGTGTTTGACTCTCGAACGCACACACACACACACACAGAGATGCTGATGTGTGTTCAATCCGCTGACGGTTGTCTCCGCTCCACACGAGTGGCATTACATGGGCCTCAGAATCCACCAAAGAGCAAAAAAACTCATTCTTGAAATTCATTGCTATGTATCCAAATAAAAGGATTACATGCCAAGATACTAGCAATCTTCTTTATTTATTCCATAAGCCATTAAGTCAAGTCACCTTTATTTATAAAGCTCTTTTAACAATACAAATTGTCAAAGCAACCTCACAATATCAAAATAGTGTCAATAATGTAAAATGACAAGATTAAACACTCATTATTGAATTCAGTGATGTCATCGTCCAGCTCTGTTTAAATAGTATCTGTGCGATCAAGTCGACGATATCAACTAGTTACACACTAGTTTAGCTGTGCTGTATGTTTGTGGTTTGTGTTTAGATGATTCCTGTGAAGGGCTTGTTCCGTGTGTCCTCATCTCATTCTCACACAATCTCATGCAATGAGGGTGATATGAGAACACATGTGGCTTTATGTAGGACACGCATTCAGTGGTTTCATGTGTGTGTGTGCAGCCTCACTGTGTCCTGCTGGCCTCTAAGGAGAACTCGGCTCCGGTCAAACTGGGCGGCTTCGGCGTGGCCATCCAGCTGGGCGAGTCTGGGCTGGTGGCTGGAGGTACGTGTGTCGTCGCACCACAGCAGATCATGTTTACAGGAAGTGCAGCCCTTTGCTCTGATTTGTTTCTGAAGCCTTTGGCCTCTTTGTCTCTCTCTGTGTGTGTGTGTGTGTGTGTGTGTGTGTGTGTCTGTGTCCGTAGTGTGTCTGTTGTGTGTGCTCTCTGTGTGTGGTCTGTGTTGTGCTCTCTGTTGTGCTCTCGTGTTCTGTTTTGGTGCTGTTGTTGTGTCTCTGTTTGTTTCTGGCTTGTGTCTTGTCTTGTTGTGTGTGTGTCTGTGTCTCTGTGTGTGTGTGTGTCTCTGTGTGTGTCTGTGTCTTGTTTGTTGTGTGTCTGTGTGTGTGTAGGTCGAGTAGGGACCCCTCACTTCATGGCTCCTGAAGTGGTCAAGCGAGAGCCGTATGGGAAGCCGGTGGACGTTTGGGGTTGCGGGGTCATCCTCTTCATCCTTTTAAGCGGCTGTTTGCCTTTTTACGGCACTAAGGAGCGTCTGTTTGAAGCCATCGTGAAAGGGAAGTACAAGGTACTGCGTGATTGACAGAAGCACGACCTCAAGACACGTCAGGTGGCGTCTTTAATGTCAACACCTTCCACTGATGTTTTAGGGGCAGAATGAGAAATATGTTCCAAATCATAGATGTGTGCTGCCCATGATTCATACCAAACACAGCATATACTAATGGAGAAGGGTTAGAGTGCTTTGTGACAACATCTAGGATTGAGAGAATACACAGTGCTATTTTGTCTTATGCAATGCAGAGACGTATGGATGTCTATGTGTAGCTCCCTATGTAGAGCACTTGATCAGAGGTTGCATGTCAGTTTGTGTCTGTATATAAACACTGCAGACAGTGACGTTCTTCCTCAGTGGTTTTGTATTTAGTACAAAGTACTTAGTATTTTTTGTCCAGTACAAATATGTAAACATTCTTAAATCAAGATACATTTATTTGAAAAGCGAAAAAACAGAGATATTCTTGTTTTCTGAAAACTGTTTTTGGTTTTTAATTAAGAAAAAAATCTGCTAATGAGGCGAGAAAAATAATCTTGTTTTGCCTTTGAATTAAGATTGTTTTTCTAAACCCACCGGCAGATATTTTTTCTTAATTTAAGCAAAAATGTAAAAAAATTTTTTTTTTTTTTTTTTTTTAGAAAACAAGATTTGTAACCAGTTGCATAAACTACTTAAACTAGTCCTTTTTTTTCTGCAAGACTGATTATAACATTTTAAAGTCAGATGACATGATAAAATAGATTGATTTAATTTGACTCTGAAAAGTAAGACTGATTGGTTAACTGCTAGTTAGTCAAACTGAGACACCGGTGACTATGGTTACACAACTAGCCCATAAAATCTTAATAATTTGCTTCTCCACTAAATGCATCTTGATTCAAGTATGTTTGGTACACTTTATTTTAAGATGTCCTTGTTACACATATGTACTTACTATTATAATAACAATAAATTACATGCAAGTAACCCTAAACCATAGAGTAAGTACATGTAGTTAATTAATATTACTCACTACTTGCATCATGTATAATTAAGGACACCTTAAAATAGTGTAAACGCATGTATAGATATTTATACTATAAAACAAGACAAAAATACTAAGTAAGAAATTTTTTCCAGTGCAAATATCAAAAAATTCTTAAATCTTGATAGATTTACTTATAGATGAGAAGTCTTGTTTTCTGAGAGATTATGAGTTTGATTAAAACAATGAAAAAAAATGTATTTATTTTTTAAATAACAAGTTTATTCTCTAACCTCACTGTCAGATATTTCTTCTCATTTTATGCTTCTCTTCGGTCATTGTGCATCTGACGTAAACAAGTCTTGTTTTAATAGTGTTTAGATATTTGTTAGTCTTCAGAGCTCTGTTTCATTACAAACGAGCCAGTCGTCTGTGTGTTTGTGTGTCAGATGAACCCTCGGCAGTGGAGTCAGATCTCTGAGAGCGCTAAAGACCTGGTGCGGCGTATGCTAATGCTGGACCCGGCCGAGAGAATCACCGTGTACGAGGCGCTCAACCATCCCTGGCTCAAGGTCACGCACGCTAACTTCCCTCCCGCTGCTATTGTCTTCAAAATTGCAATGTCTCCTGTATAAGTCACTTCCTGTTTGTGACATTCAAGCGCGGTATGGGGTTGAGTTTGCGTGTCTCATGTGTGTGTGTGTGTGTGTGGTGTTCAGGAGAGAGATCGCTACTCGTATAAGACCCACCTGCCCGAGACGGTGGAGCAGCTGAGGAAGTTCAACGCTCGGAGGAAGCTGAAGGTATTTACAGTAACCCTGCAGTAATTCCTCATGTCACACAACACCGCATAGAAGAATCAAAATACACTGTCCATTAAACATATTTTGCTGCACTGTAATAAACTCCTGTTGATACTTTTGAGAAAGTTTGCAATCAAATAAACTCAAAGTTTTTTGTGTTTTTTGGAACCTGGCTCTCATTAAAAAATGGAAAAGGCACTAAATGTGACTCATAGGTAACACAGGTATATTTGTAGCAATAGACAACAATACATTGTATGGGTCAAAATTATCAATTTCTCTTTTATGCCAAAAATCATTACGATATTAAGATCATGAAGATACTTTGTAAATTTTCTACCATAAATGTAATTTTTGATTAGTAATATGCATTGCTAAGAACTTCATTTGAACAACCTTAAAGCTGATTTTCTCAATATTTTGATTTTTTTGCACCCTCAGATTCCAGATTTTCAAATATTGTCCTATCATAACAAACCATACATCAATGCAAAGCTATTAATTCAGCTTCCAGATGATGCATAAATCCCAATTTCATGAAATTGACACTTATGACTGGTTTTGTGCTCCAGGGTCACAAATATCATATTTTAGTAAACGAGAAATATAGATTTAGTTGACCAAAACAGGTTTAGTTAAATTATAAAACATTAAGCATTTCTCTAGAATGTCCAAACTCATGTATATTAATGTTTGCACAGATTAAACTGCTGTGACGTATAACACGACTTTATTAATCTTAAAATATAATCAAACCACTTATAGAACAAAAACAGGGTCTTATTTTCAATGAAAGACCTGTGGTTATATATATATATAACTTACATACAGCATTCTTCATTCTTTCAAGCATGTGACCCTGGAGCACAAAACCAGTCATAAGGGTCAATTTTTCAAAATTGATATTAATACATCATCTGAAAGCGAAATAAATAAGCTTTATGATAGGACAATATTTGGCTGAGAAAATATCTTCATGGAACATGATCTTAATATCCTAATGATTTTTGGCGTAAAAGAAAAATTAATAATTTTGACCCATACAATGTATTGTTGGCTATTACTACAAATATACCTGTGTTACTTATGACTGCTTTTGTGCTCCAGGGACACATATATTTCTATAAATTAAAGATGAATACTTAGTTAAAGAGCAGCGAGTGATTTTCTTTCTATTTTGTTGTTTGACATGAACGGCATCAGTCACTCTTTATTAGGCTACTGTCACTTTAAGACTGAATACACAGATCTAATAAACTGATATTCTCCCATCTGTTTACGTTCATTTAAACAACTGTTTATGAGAAGTTACGCTTATGTAGTCATCTAGTTTTAACAGGTGAAAAAAATGTTGAACAACAAAATTAACACTGCTTTCGATATCAGTGAAACTCGTTTTCAATCCAGTAATAACACTCAAATTGAGCTGTTTTTCAACTAAATAGACCAGAAAGCACGTTTTCATCTTTTCACTCAGTCACTATAAATAAAAAAAGTGATTTTCTGTAATATTTCGTCTCTGTAAAATGCTTTAAAAGTCCAGTAATCAGAAGTGGCTGATGGGAATTCATTGATCAGAAGGATCTCTGCAGCAGTTTTAGGTTAGCGAGAGTTAAGTTCTCATGACACAGTGCCGTTGGCCACATGAAAGCAGGGGATGTTTTCTTCTAGTGCTTCAGAGGTTGTAGTCAGGTACGTGACGGTTGGAGCACAGAGGAATAAAGGTGAAGACGTGTGGTTTGATGATCTAATATGTTTGTGAGATCTCTGGAGAGCAAATGTCAAACGTCTGCGGTTCGTCAAGATGATTTCATCAAAAAAGCCCTGTTTGAGTCGGACACTGAATGAGTTTGTGTGATTCACAGGGTGCCGTCCTCGCCGCCGTCTCAAGTCACAAGTTCAACTCGTTCTACGGCGACCCTCCTGAAGACCTCCATGATTTCTCAGAGGATCCCACGTCTTCAGGTACGTGACGTCCCTCCGTCCAGTCATCTCTGGATCTCGGCTGGTTTATCAGTCACTCTGAAAGTCTGGTGGAGTTTGAAGAGCCTCGTGGTGACCTCTGCTGACCTCTCGCTGCGCTGAGAGAACAGTTCACGCCATCAGCAGCTCTTTATAAACACTGGAGTGAACTAATGAGCTGACCGTGGTTACATTAGGATGTGGTTTTATATCATAACACGCCTCAAATGAGTCAAAACACTGTAAACAGGTCTAATATCAAATTGATCAAATTTAAAGCCATGAATAAGGCCTTAAATAGTCTTGATTTTCATTTTAAGAGATGTTAACCCTTTCAGACCTAGAACATTTTTGGGGCACGTGACACGCCTGTACTGTTTTTCAGATTTATTCAAGCAGTCAGTGTTAAGTGCCATATATCATTAATAACAAGAGAACTTGAAGTTTCAGTCCAGCTCATTTAAAGTCTCAATTTTCCCTTTGTTTTCTTTAAGACTTAGTGAATTTCCAGAATTTTAAGAAAAACGCAAGCAATAATTGGGTGTTTTTTTACTGTGTACTCGAACAAAAACTGGATTTTTTTCTTTAGAAAGTTGTATCTGGGTGTTTTACACTTCCAAATACACTTTTTTTCTACATATAGCATTCCCCAAGCAAGTTATAGCCATTTATTACAATATTGTTATAGGCGTGTTTCAGTGAAAAACAGGTATATTTAGTTTACTAACAATACAGATGTGTCCAAAAACATTTAGGAGTAAAGAAAATGGACAAAATATACAGAGTGCAACAGAAAAAAATAGTGCAAATGATCTTTATGAACTATATAAGTATTATTTATATAATATAACAGCCAAATGGATCGATCCGCTGGCTGAATCTGCATCAGGCTTGATTTTACCGGGACATCGCCTCGTGACGTGAATACCTAAATTCCAGTGCTTTATCAGATATGTACCGCTTTTTCATCCTTGTTTTTGGTTTGTTTTATGCCAAAGTGCTCCGTCCGTGTCTTTCTGGGCTTTTTCAGAGAGTTCTCTCATGCAAATGTGTTATTGTGTGTTTGTTTGCACGCACAACACACTTTAACTTTGCGTTTGCTCCGATTTCCAAAGAAACATGCTAAACAATGGTTCAAAAAACCAAAACCTATGTTTATTGGTTGAATATGTGAACCAATCTGGGCACGGGGGAGGGGCTAAGCGTCAGCAATCGTTCCTGATTGGCTCAGAGGGACGAAATGCATTGGTTTCTTCTGACCAATCAATGTTGTCAGAATGTATGACGTAATCACGTACGCTACGGAGCCTCTGAATATCCAAACGAGACTAATGTGATATCTGAGAATAGCGGAGAATCTCTGCTTTCCGACACCTTTTAAAGCATTCAGATAGGATTAGCGGTTCAAAAGTTATTAAACATTTAAGATAAATAGTTATTTAAATAGTCTCGGTCTTTGAGGGTTAAGTTCAGGGACGGAAAAACAGTAGAACACAATAGATACGTGATTTATTAAACTTTAAAAGGTTATGATTTAGTGAAATAAATGTGAGCGCTGCATGTTTAAAAATCCAAACGTGGCGCGGTTGCGCTTTCAAGAATTATCACGGTTTCGAGTCGTTCGTGATCAGTGAATATTGCACATTTATGACCAGATCTGAGTAGATTCTAATCATCACTGATTACAAATTACATGACAATAATTATAGTTATTAACCAGAGCTGGGTAGTAACTGATTACATGTAATCTGGATTACGTAATCAGATTCCAAACATTAACTACTTGTAATTAGAGTAAGTTACATTTTAAAATACTCAGAATCAGACTACAGCTACTTTTTAATTGATTACATGATTACATATTATTCACAGAGTAGCAATAAATTAATTTATCGATTCTCTCTAATTCCTATTTTTTAATTTTCCTTTCTAAAATAGTCTAGCGCTTATATATACACTCAGAAAGTCCAGTTTTGTGGACATTCACCCAGAGATCAGTTATTATTCAGGTGCAACACAGCATTTGAGTGATTCAACACTGCATCAACTACTGATGAACACATTCATTTTTATTTGAATTATTTAACCATGCAAAATGTGAGTAGATCATACAAAATGCATGTTATTTTTTATTTAGTACTAAGATATTTTACATAAAAGATGTTTACATTTAGTGCACACGACAAAAAAAATAGCTGAAATTATTAAAATAACCCCGTTCAAAAGTTTGTGAACCCTTGGTTGTTAATACAGTGTGTGGTTACCTGATGATCCACGAGTGTTTATTGTTTATGAGTCCCTTGTTTGTTCTGAACAGTTAAACTGAGCTGTTCTTCAGAAAAATCCTCCATTCAGTTTTCCAGCATCTTTTGCATATTTGAACCCTTTCCAGCAGTGACTATGATTTTGAGATCCATCTTTTCACACCGAGGACGACTGAAGGACTCAAACACAACTATTAAAAATGTTCAAACACTCACTGATGCTCCCGAAGGAAACACAGTGCATTAAGAGCCAGGGGCGTGAAAACTTTTGAACAGGATGAAGATGTCCAAATTGTTCTTATTTTGTTAAAATATATATATTTTTTTTTATTTAGCACTGCCCTTTCGGAAGCAACAGAAGATACTTGCATGTTTCCCGGAAGACAAATTAAGTACAATTTACCTTGATCTTCAAATTCAAAAGTTTTCACGCCTGGCTCTTAATGCACTGTGTTTCCTTCAGGAGCATCAGTGAGTGTTTGAACCTTTTTTAATAGTTGTGTTTGAGTCCTTCAGTCGTCCTCGGTGTGAAAAGATGGATCTAAAATCATAGTCACTGCTGGAAAGGGTTCAAATACGCAAAAGATGCTGTAAAACTGAATGGATGATTTTTCTGAAGAACAGCTCAGTTTAAATGTTCAGAACAAACAAGGGACTCATAAACAACAAACACTCGTGGATCATCAGGTAACCACACACTGTATTAACAACCAAGGGTTCACAAACTTTTGAACGGGGTTATTTTAATAATTTCAGCTATTTCTTTGTCACGTGTACTAAATCTAAACATCTTTTATGTAAAATATCTTCGTACTAAATAAAAAATAACATGCATTTTGTATGATCAACTCACAGATTCTGCAAAACTTTCAAGCAGCACTGTATAAGAACATAAATACATTTTCGTATATATTGGATCAAACATGTCTCGAGTGTTGAGTGTTTATTATTGTTAGAATCAGAGATACCTGATATATTTTGTTCTGTAATGGCATTCAGTCTTAATATGTGCGACTCTTTAAAAAGGTGTTAAATTAGATTTTAAAGCATCTGCTGAATATCAGACCCGGCTGGTTCCAGCCTAACTTTCACTGCAGTGTTGTCAGAGTCGTAGGAAGTAGAAAGTACCGCTCTCGTCTCCTGGTTCTGCTAATGTGAAGATTATTTTGCGTCCCATCAGCAGGTCTGATGGAGAGGAAGTCTCTGGTCTTGTATTGAGAAACAGCTGCACTTCTCTGTGGCAAAATTAAACTCTCACTTCCTGTAACTGTGCGGTGCGTCGTCCTGCGCTCTGCTTCTAAACTGTGTTTTAGCGAAACTGCACTGCGTCTTAGAACTGAGTCGCATTCAAAAACATCAGACTCATGTCACCATTTCAGTAAATACAGACATATTGATGAATTAATCAAGAAAAGTGCTTATAGTAACCCTCATGAAAAAATACTAGTGTTTTTGAACCACTATACTAGTGTATATATTATAGTATTTACAACACTTTGTTAATGAACACTACATCATACTGTAATCTTAACTATAGTATAAACTGTTATAAATACTACAGTAAACTGTAGTGTATTGTAGTATAATATACCCTATAGTTAGTACAGTATTGGGTAAAGTAATTTGTTTATATTGCTATAATTGTTATATTACCACGGAAGCTACAGAATCAACACAACACATTAATTCAAGTACTTTACTATAGTATGGTTCAAAAACACTAGTATTTACTGTTATATAGCCAAAATGACAAAATAGGACGATTTCAACTCCTGTTTGGAAGCTGTTGTTTGAAAAATTATATTTTTTGGTACATTTTGGCATCTTGTGGCATCAAACCAAGTAAGTTGCAAACAGCAAATAGATCATGAATAACAAAATTCATGAATAATAAAATCAATGTTTTTTAGGGTTTATTGTAATTTTTGAAACGTATACGATGTTATTTATAAATTTATACACTCATATTTTATAGTTTTTAATTTCCTCCTTTGTATGTGTGTAGGGTAAACATTTTAATTTGAGTACAAATTTAGGCAAAAAAGCTTATTAATATCAACCGACTCAAAATTCTGCTCATGAAGCAAAACAAATGTCAAATTCCTCCCTCAGAGATCAACCTATTATTAATCGTGATATATTAAATAAGTGTCAAGACGAATGGAATACATGCACAAATAATAAATAATTTAAAAGATCTCTTTTAAAACTAGATTTGATCGAGGTGTTTATCAGATGTCATATAAGACCGACTCGTGCATTTTTGCCTAAAGGTGAAGATTATATTCAATGCATGATTCGTGTTTTATTGGACTGTCCCGCTTTTAATGCATGTACAAAACTCTTATGAACTCTCTTAACGAGTTTAGTATAATTTAGTGTCCCTGCAGCACAAAACCAGGTATATTTGTAGCAATAACCAACAATACATTGTATGAGTCACAATTATATACTTTTCTTTTATGCCAAAAATCATTAGGATATTAAGATCATGTTCCATGAAGATATTTAGTAAATTTCCTACCATAAACATAATTTTTGATTAGTAATATGCATTGCTAAGAACAACTTTAAAGGTGATTTTCTCAATATTTAGATTTTTTTGCACCCTCAGATTCCAGATTTTCAAATATTGTCCTATCATAACAAACCATACATCAATGGAAAGCTATTTATTCAGCTTTCAGATGATGCATACATCTCAATTTCACAAAATTGACACTTATGACTGGTTTTGTGCTCCAGGGTCACATATGTTAATGTAATTTAACTTGTGTTTGTTTGCTGTTTGTATTTTTTTTAATAGTTTTTGCCATGAAAATATCCTAAAATGCTGACACGGCGTTAAATAATAATATACTACTACTGCCAATGAAGCATAAAGTTGTAGCTCTCACTCAGTGCACACTACATACTACTTCAGAATTACAGTGAGTGAAACTTAGTATGCTACTTTAGTATGCTACATCGTCACATTGCACTGCAGGTTTAATTCGGATTCTGGTATTACGATTCAGTTTTGTGTAGAAATGTCTGGTCAGATGTGTTTAGAGATGGTGGTGCATTGCATTGTGGGATACAGTGAGTACTGCAGTAGGGTGTAGTGTACTCAGAATGCTAGTATGCTGATCCTAGTGTCTTCTGGTTCTGTGTTTGTGTCTCTGCTGATAATCTCTGTGCTGTTGTTGTTTCTAATGCTGCCTGTACTGTAGGATTGCTTGCTGCAGAAAGTAGGTATCCCACGTAGCCTTTGCTTGCCATCTTCATCTTTATCTTCATCGTCTGTTGTTTTGCATGTTCCTCCGTCTCTGAAACACACGATCAAACACGACTCCTCTCATCTCCCGCACTAACGTGAATGATGTCTGTGTGATGATCTGTGATGCTCATCTCCATGTGTTGAGTTTCTGGAGCTTCTCTGACGTGCTGATTCTGTATTCATGCACGTGCACAGATTTTGGGCAGTGAGCTGATGTGTGTGTGTGTGTGTGTGTGTGTTTAGGGGCTGTGTCTCAGGTTCTGGACAGTCTGGAGGAGATCCATGCGCTGACCGACTGCAGTGAGAAAGATCTGGACTTCCTGCACAGCGTCTTCCAGGACCAACATCTGCACACACTGCTGGATGTGAGTGCACACACACACACGCACACACACACACACGCGCACACCACCACACACACACACACACAACACACACACACACACACACACACACACACGTTGGGTTTCCATGTTTTATGGGGACTCTCCATAGGCGTAATGGTTTTTATACTGTACAATCTGTATGTGCTATTGCCCTACACCTACCCTACACCTAAACTTAGCCCTCACAGGAGACATTTTGCATTTTTAGATTTTCAAAAAACTTTATGCTGTATGATTTATAAGCTTGTTTCCTCATGGGGACCAAAAAATGTCCCCACAAGATAAAGATTTACTGGTATTACTATCTTTGTGGGACACATTTGGTCCCCAGGACGTGATAAATACCAGTCACACACACTCAGATGCACACACTTGGACGCACACACACACACACACACACACACACACACACACACACACACCACACACACTCAGACGGCACACACACACACCAGGCACACACACGCACACACACACACACCACACACACACACACCACACTCAGCACACACACACACACTCACACGACACACACGCACACACACACACAACACACAACACACCACACACACACACACACAACACAACACACACACTCAGACACACACACACACACACACACACACTCAGACACACACACACACACTCAAGACACACACACACACACACACACACAGACTCACACACACACACACTCGGACACACACATACACACACACACGCTCAGACACACACACGCTCAGACACACACACACACACACACACACACTCACACACACACTGCATATGCGGTTTATGGGTTCATTCCAGTGGTGTAATTGTTATTCTACTGTACAAACTGTATTTTCTATCCTCTTACTCTAAACCTACCCCCTCACACAAATCTACAGGCATTTTTGAAACTCAAAAAACACTTTCTTTTTTTTTTCTTTTTTTAAAGCCTTTTGGTTTACAGGGACTAAGGAAGTGTAAACCTCATAAACCATATTCACATTGTAATACTCCTGTCGTTATACACATTTGTGTCCTCATAAACCATATAAACCTGTACACACACTCACTTACACACACACCACACGCAGACAGCATACTCACACAACACACACCAGCTTTCACTCCTCACATCACTGAAGGACTGAGACACAGACGGGTGTTTGGTTTGTTCCTCTGGAGCTCGACTCTGTTTCTGCTGCAGGTGTGTGTGTGTGACAGCAGTGTGTGTGTGACAGCAGGTGTGTGTGTGTGACAGCAGGTGTGTGTGTGACGCAGGTGTGTGTGTGACTGCAGGTGTGTGTGTGTGACTGCAGGTGTGTGTGTGTGACTGCAGGTGTGTGTGTGGCAGTGTGTGTGTGACTGCAGGTGTGTGTGTGTGACTGCAGGTGTGTGTGTGTGACAGCAGGTGTGTGTGTGTGACTGCAGTGTGTGTGTGACTGCAGTGTGTGTGTGTGACTGCATGTGCTGTGTGTGTGTGTTGACTGCAGACGGCGAACAGAAGAAATCACTTCCTGTGTGTTCAACAGATTAACAATAGATTTTATTATTAATGACGTTTATGTAAATCCATTAAAGCTTTGAAATGAAGAGTAGAAATCACACAACGGAACATCATCAACAGTTTCATGAGCTCATGCAGCATCTGTGGATGCATCGGTCTGTTTACTTATTAATAATCTGTTTAATTACAGTAAGTAAATTGGCAGCGGTGTGTTTCAGACTGACATGGATGTTGTTAGCAGTCCTGCAGTGACACACATTCTGCCCACTGTCTAGACGCCAGTCAAATGTCGTCTTCAAAACTCTTGACGACTCGTCTTTATTTTCCAGCCATCATCATCATCATCATCATCATCATCATCATCACTGTCTGTAAAACCCCTGCTGTACCCAGACTGACAGCGATGAGCTGCATCAGTGTTTCTGTACGCTGTGTTTGCGTGCTGAGTGTGACCACGATTCACTGCTGTTAAAGTTCATCAGGGTGCTGATCTCAGTGTGTGAGATGTGTGTGTGAGAGGTGTGTGAGAGTGTGTGTGAGATGTGTGTGTGAGAGTGTGTGTGTAGAGTGTGTGTGAGAGTGTGTGTGAGAGTGTGTGTGTAGAGTGTGTGTGTGTAGAGAGTGAGTGTGTGTGTAAGAGAGTGTGTGTGTAGAGAGTGGTGTGTGAGAGAGTGTGTGTGAGAGAGAGTGTGTGAGAGAGTGTGAGAGAGTGTGTTTGAGAGTGTGAGTGTGTAGTAGAGTGTGTGTGTGTGTGTGTGTAAGAGAGTGTGTGTGTGTGTTTAAGAGAGTGTGTGTGTGTGTAAGAGATGTGTGTGAGTGTGTTGATGTGTGTGTGTGTGTGTGTTGAGTGTGTGTGTGTGTGTGTTTGAGTGTGTTTGAGTGAGAGTGTGTGTTGAGAGAGAGAGAGTGAGTGTGTGTGTGTTGAGTGGTGAGAGAGAGAGAGTGTGTGTGTGTGTGTGTTTCAGTGAGAGAGAGTGTGTGTGTGTGTTTCAGTGAGAGAGAGAGTGTGTGAGAGTTAGTAGAGATGAGAGTGTGTGTGTGTGAGAGAGAGAGAGAGTGTGTGTGTGTGTGTGTTTCAGTGAGTGAGAGTGTGTGTGTGTGTGTGTGTTTGAGTGAGTGAGTGTGTGTGTGTGTGTGTTTGAGTGAGTGAGAGGTGTGTGTGTGTGTGAGTGAGTGAGAGAGTGTGTGTGTGTGTGTGTGAGAGAGAGAGTGTGTGTGTGTGTGAGTGAGAGTGATGTGTGTGTGTTTCAGTGAGTAGAGAGTGTGTGTGTGTGTGGTGTGAGTGAGTGAGAGAGAGTGAGTGTGTGTGTGTGTGTGAAGAGTAGAGAGCTAGTAGTGTAGTAAAGTAGTCGTGTGTGTGTTGCAGTGAAGTGACGTGAATGTGAGTGAGCTGTAGAGAGAGTGTAGTTGTGTGTCTGTGAGGAGACGAGAGTCGACGTGTGTGTAGTGAGAGAGAGAGGTTAGTGATGTGTGTCACTGTGTGCGCATGCATGTTTCATGTACGAAAAAACTAAACGCTAGTCGAGTAAAAGTGAACCCAATCATGTTCTGTTCCAGTGAGCAAAGAGGTGTACACGAGTTTAAAACACAATGCTGCTGTAAATGTCAGATTAGATGCCTCATGTTGAAACTGTCAGTTGGTTCTGTGATGCGCTTGACTGATACAGACGATTGTCATCTAGAATCACGAGTATACATGCGTATCAGCTGATTGGTACTCAGCTGATGCAACTGTAAAGCTCATGTGTGTTTCAGCTGTACGATAAGATTAACACCCGCTCGTCGCCCCAGATCAGGAACCCACCCAGCGACGCCGTCCAGAGAGCCAAAGAGGTGCGTAACGACTCTGTAATAACACACATGTGCTGCTCAATTCATATTTACATGCTTCATATAAACTCTCATGTTCTGTGACATGTGAACATTCACAATCAGAACATTCTCATGCTTGAAACACAAGTAACGTGATATTAGTGATTTATACTCAGTTGCTGCAACTAGTTAAATGGATCAGAATATGAGGATTCATCATGTAACACTCCGTTACAGTGTGGCTTGATTTAATAAGACTTGAGCTTCTTCAGCTCTGGTTTACGTTAATATAATTAATAATACAGCGGTGGCCAAAATGATCAGAACACTAGTATTTTTTCAGCAGCTAAAAAATGGTTTTACGTAGAGATGCACCGAAATGAAACACTGGGCCGAATACCGAACATGTTTTTTTTTAAACATTTTTTTCCTCATGTAGGCCTATTTTGTCATTTTTTTCACCATTGCATAAATTAAAGAGCCAAAATGTACTGTTTTGTCCTGGTTTTCAAATAAAAAAATCAATTACAAAACAGCAATCTAAAAATATTTACTTAACACTGAGCATTTTTTAACATTCTATCAGACATTATACCAACAAAGCACAATTAATAAGTTACTAAAATAATATTTTTTTGGCCATATTTGAGACCCCTTCTTGAATCAGTTGTTTTATTACTGTACAAATAAACGCAGGCTTTCTGAACAGAAGATAATTCTTATAAAACATTATAATATATCACAGATCCCAATTTGAACACAAAGTGTGAATGTTATAATAAAAGTATAGAGCTGTTGTAAGGTAATTATTATTATTATCATCTTATTTTATTTTACAGAACAACAGTAAAATTACAATACTAACATTTATGAATGTTGATGGAGTTGTTGCTTTTTCTTAGATTGTATTTTAGCAGAAATTCGCAAGAAGCGTTTCTTTTTGTTGACAACAGCATGCAGATATTTAAATGATTCTCATTATGAATTTGGGAAGATGTTTATCGCACGTATCACATTGTCACATGCCTTTAAAACAAATTATATAAATGTTACTGAGCAGCTGAAGAGTTAGTGTTTTTCTCACGCTTTGGACTCTGAACCCTGGTTAATGAGCTCGTGCAGCGCTGTTTGAACACATGCAATCCGTGCGTGTTTTAGAAAACATAACATTCTGTAGTTTATTTACTAATCGTTTGAGACCATTTCAATCATCACAGTAACGAGCATCAACCACCTCGTCCTCTTCTCATCATGAGATGCAGCACTAAACATGCTTGTAATGATCTTTCTCGGACACTTCTAAATACTTTCACACTGCAGATGTGTTTGCTGCATTAGTGCACGCCTCTATTTGATCACATCATTTATTTATTCGGTCTTTTCGCTTAAACACCAAAAGTTGCTATTTTCGGCCGAACAATTTCGGTGCATCCCTTTGTTTTAAGTCAGTTGTTTGTATCTTTTGCTGTAGTGTGTCTGTAGGAAATATCAGTTTACATTTCCAAACATTCATTTAGACATTAATTGTAATAATCCAGTGATATTTTAGTCTGATCTGATCATCATCAGTCTGTCTGGAGTCACATGAAGAAACAGAACAAACTGAGACTAAATCCAGAAGAACTGACGCTTCAAGAAACCTCCTGCAGAGCTCCTGAGAAACTCTGCACACACCACACACACACTCACACACACACACACACTCACACACACACACACACACACACACACACACACACACACTCACACTCACACTCACTCACACACACACACACACCACTCACACTCACACACTCACTCACTCACTCACTCACTCACTCACTCACTCACACTCACTCACTCTCACACACACACTCACACACACACACACACACACACTCACACACTCACACTCACACACACACAGATCCAGAAGAACTGTGTCTCAAGATGCTTCAAGAAACCTCCTGAGAAACTCTGCACTCTCTCACACACACACACACACACACACACACACACACTCACTCACTCACTCACTCACTCACACACACTCTCACACACACACACACACTGTCTCTCACACACACTCACACACACACTCTCTCTCACACACTCACACACACACACACACACAGATCCAGAAGAACTGTGTCTCAAGACGCTTTAAGAAACCTCCTGCAAAGCTCCTGAGAAACTCTGCTCACACACACACTCACTCACACACACACACACACACACACACACACACACACTCACACACACACACAGATTCAGAAACTCTGCTCAAGTGCACCGAGGACAAAACCTGCTTTAAACACAAAGATGCTCAAAACAAATGTTGATTTAGTTTAGTTCATAGAAGTTAACTGATCAAGAAAATCAGCATCAGCATCCTCATTTTACATCTTAAAGTGCCTAAAGCTTTTAACAGCACTGTAGCTTTGCAGGTAGCTTTCTTGAGACACAGTTCTTCTGGATCTATATATATATAATAAAAAAAAAAAAAATGTAATTCGTTTTTTTCCCAACCAGTAATGCTGTGTTTCTCGGCAGGTGCTGGAGACGCTCTCCTGTTATCCTGAGAACATGGAGGCAAAAGAGCTGAAGAGAATCCTGGCACAGCCTCATTTCATGGTGAGTTGAAGCAGTCGGACGCTCCGATGAAAACCACAACAACTGTTTCAGGTTGAGTCACAGATGCATTGAGTCATGCTGCTTCAGCGAGACGAGACGCCTCCAGATGTGAACGCTTGTGAATTCAGCAGACGCTTACGAGAGAATATTCTAAACAATGTCACCTCAGTAAGATACACTATATTGCCAAAAGTATTGGCACCCCTTCTAATGAACAGGTTTGACTACTTTAGTAATTTCTATGAGTATAAATCTTAATGTACCAAACACCAATGACTTGTACATACACTATATATACAAAAGTATTGGCACCCCCTTCTTTAGAACAGATGCACTTCCAAATCTGGCAACAACGATGAAA
Source organism: Aspiorhynchus laticeps (assembly GCA_023376895.1). Classification (NCBI taxonomy): domain Eukaryota; kingdom Metazoa; phylum Chordata; class Actinopteri; order Cypriniformes; family Cyprinidae; genus Aspiorhynchus; species Aspiorhynchus laticeps. The sequence continues at coordinate 1,874,652 of CM041803.1, forward strand.
ACATAATTCATGTATTTAAAAATTGTATTTCATCTCTGTAGCAACAGTTTTGTAAGTGTCTAAAATGACTGAACCCATATGTACAAGTCATTGGTGTTTGGTGATGAGTTTTTGTGCATTTACAGTCACACCAGAGGTGTTAAACTGGGATTAGGACTTGGTTTTCTGCAGACCAGTCAAGTTCTTCCACACTGACTCAATCAATCATTTTCTTTTTGAACCTTGTCTTATACACAGAGACATTGTCATGTTAGAATAGAAAAGAGTCCAAACTGTTGCTATAATATTAGAAGCACACAATTTCCTAGAATATCATTATATGCTTTAACATTAAGATTTGTACTCATAGAAATTACTAAAGTAGTCAAACCTGTTCATTAGAAGGGGGTGCCAATACTTTTGGCAATATAGTGTATTTCAGGAAAGCAAGTCTACTTTAGGACTGTTTGATATTGTCACATTATTTCATAACAAAAATAAACATTTATCCTGTAGATTTGTGTACTGTAACGCAGTCATACAAATCAAACAAGCGATGTTTATTAATCCAGGGGTCTTAAAGTCTATTCACCCTTTCACAAATTAAGACTATAAAAAGGTCTTTAATTCATAAAGTCGTGGCATTAAATGTTGCATGTTTTGCTAAACATTAATAGTCAATCATGATAAATTTACTGGAGATGAAAAATAAAGAGCTGACATTGTTTTCAGAGAAATTGATCAAGTTTATGATTAAAACAAGAACAAATGAGGAATAAAAAACTTATTTTTCTTGTGAATTAAGTTGATTTTCTGAGATATTTGTTCTTGTTTTAATCATTAACTCACTTAATTTAGAAAAAAAATCAGAAAACAAAACTTGTTCTTATTCTTATGTATTTGTGAGCAGAGCCTTAAAGCTATTCATTTATAAAATATAAAATAATATATTTATTTTATAGAAAGTTTTCTTAATTTTATTGCTTAAATTTTCTCTTCTTGGTTTTAAAAGTCTTAAATTTACCTTCATAAAACCTGCAATAAATTCTAGCATGATGTATATTTATTGCATTTGTTAAAGATACAGCTTTAATATGCATTTTGACATTTAAATTAAATATTAAATATAATTAGACAGCAATGATAATGTTTGGGTTGAAGTGTTTAATTGTCATGAAAATAATGTTACAGTGCAAAAACTCCTAATGATTCTTAAATCGGGCTTCATTTTCTTTATGCTAAATACAATTTCATATCTCTTTCTTTTGATTTTGGTGTGAAATATTGACGTTTTGCTGACATTCAGCCTTTTCACGTCGAGCCACTTGAACTGAATCTGCAGAGAAACGAGCAGCTGCTTCGACAGCCGGCGGCGCTTTAATACAGAGACACGGGTCAGAGAGGGAGTGTGTGTGTGTCTCTGTGTGTCTGTGTCTCTGTGTGTGTGTGTCTGTGTGTGTCTGTGTGTGTGTGTGTCTGTGTGTGTTGTGTGTGTCTGTGTGTGTGTGTCTGTGTGTGTGTGTGTGTGTGTCTGTGTGTGTGTCTGTCTGTGTGTGTGTGTCTGTGTGTGTGAGTGTGTCTGTGAGTGTGTGTGTGTGTCTGTGTGTGTGTCTGTGTGTGTCTGTGAGTGTGTGTCTGTGTGTGTGTCTGTGAGTGTGTGTCTGTGAGTGTGTGTCTGTGAGTGTGTGTCTGTGAGTGTGTGTCTGTGAGTGTGTGTGTGTGAGTGTCTGTGAGTGTCTGTGAGTGTGTGTGTGTGTGTGTGAGTGTCTGTGAGTGTGTGTGTCTGTGAGTGTGTGTGTGTGTCTGTGTGTGTGTGTGTGTCTGTGAGTGTGTGTCTGTGAGTGTGTGTCTGTGAGTGTGTGTCTGTGAGTGTGTGTCTGTGAGTGTGTGTGTGTGTGTGTGAGTGTCTGTGAGTGTCTGTGAGTGTGTGTGTCTGTGAGTGTGTGTGTCTGTGGTGTGTGTGTCTGTGAGTGTTGTGTGTTCTGTGAGTGTGTGTGTGAGTGTGGTGTGTGCTGTCTGTGAGTGTGTGTGTCTGTGAGTGTGTGTCTGTGAGTGTGTGTGTCTGTGAGTGTGTGTGTTGGATGTGTGTGCTGGAGTGTGTGTGTGTGTCTGTGAGTGTGTGTCTGTGAGTGTGTGTCTGTGAGTGTGTGTCGTGAGAGAGTGTGTGTGTGATGTGAGTGTGTGTCTGTGAGTGTCTTGTGCTCTGTGTGTGTGGTGTGTGTGTGTGTGTGTGGAGAGAGAGAGAGTGTGTGTGTGTCTGTGAGTGTGTGTCTGTGAGTGTCTCTCTCTCTCTGTGTATGTGTGTGTGTGTGTGTGAGAGAGAGAGAGAGAGAGAATGAAAACATTCTGCAAAGTGTTAAATCGTGTATAAAGTTATCGTCTCTCAAAACAAAGAGTCGACTCTGAATCATTGAAACGAGTCGTTTTTAAAACCAATCCCTGTTTGATGTCATGAGACATTAGCATATTCCCCGCCCACTTGGTCTTTTCTCATTGGTCTGAATGAAAATGCAAATTCATTCTTAGCCACTAAGTGTTGCTTTTGTAGTGTTAAAAATATGTTTCCACGGTAACGCTGTACACAATGTAACACTGCGCTCACAAACACTGCTTTAAATGAAATCGACCAATCAGAGCAGAGTAGCGTCACACAAAGGAGGAGTTTGGAAAAATGAATCGTTTGGGAGTCGTTGAGCAAATAAGGTACAAATAAATGCATATTATAAGATGATGAAAGTGTTTTTTGACCTTGCATACACGTCAATCTGTTGTTGGGGACTCCCAAAACCAAAATATGAACCTTTCATTACTCATAATAGAGGCACTTTAATGTTTGTGAATCTGAAGTGTTAGAAGTTTTTCTCTGCCGTGTGGTTTTGTTTTCCGCTCAGATGTGAGATGATCCTGCCTGTGTTATTACTGTAGTGACCAAACAAACAAGTGGTCACACTATCACACTTACTCACACACTCTTCACAGCACGCAGCACACTCACACACAAACAGACACTACACTCGCACTACACACACACACACACACACTCTCTCTCTCACTCACTCACTCACTCACTCACACACTACACACACACACACACACACACACCACACACACACACACACACTCTCTCTCTCTCCTCATCCTCCCATCACACACACACACACACACACACTCTCTCACTCTCTCCCTCACACACACACACACACACACCACACTCACACACACACACACACACTCACACTCACACACACACTCTCTCTCTCTCTCTCACTCACTCACACACACACACACACACACACACACACTCGCTTGCACGCACTCACACACACACTCGCTTGCACGCACTCTCTCTCTCTCACTCACACACACACACACACACACACTCGCTTGCACGCACTCCCCCACTCACACACACACACACACACACTCGCTTGCACGCACTCCCCCACTCACACACACACACACTCGCTTGCACGCACTCCCCCACTCACACACACACACTTGCTTGCACGCACTCCCCCACTCACACACACACACACACTCGCTTGCACGCACTCCCCCACTCACACACACACACACTCGCTTGCACGCACTCCCCCACTCACACACACACACTCGCTTGCACGCACTCCCCCACTCACACACACACACACACTCTCACACACTCTCACACACACACACACACACTCTCTCACACACTCTCACAGACACACACACACACACACAATAAACCTGTGATAAACTAGGCGTGAGATGTGTGCACACATGATGCATGTATGTTGCAGTCGTGGCTGTATTACTGTCATTGATTCTGATTAGCGCTCAGAGTCGGTGCAGAGGAGCTCTGATCCGCACAGATGCCGAGGATGCTGTGGTTCAGAGATGAGTGTGTGACGCTGCAGATGCTGAGTGTGTGGTTCTTGTCTCAGGCTCTGCTGCAGACTCATGATGTTGTGGCTCATGAGGTTTACAGCGACGATGCGCTGCGAGTGACACCTCCGCCCACGTCCCCTTACCTAAACGGAGACTCGCCCGAGAGCATCAACGGAGATATGGACCTGGAGAACGTCACGCGTGTGCGCCTGGTGCAGTTCCAGAAGAACACGGACGAGCCCATGGTACACACACACACACACACACACACTCGAGTTATTGCCGTTTCATGAGCGACCGGTGACAGATCATCTAAAATAAGCTTGTGTTTATAACAGACTCTAACAGAATGATGTGACCAGTAACATTATTACTTTCCAAGATCAGGCCCAAAATAGACCTTGAAACAAATGTTTCCAGCTCTGGAGCTAAAAGTATGAGCTGTTTTATTTTACAATGAGGTAACACTTTATTTTAAGGTGTGCTTGTTACACGTTACATGTACTTACTGTTATAATAACAATAAATGATGCATAATTGCATGCAAGCCAAACCCTAACCAGAAGTGACCCTGGAGCACAAAATTGAGAGTTATGCATCATCTGAAAGCTGAATAAATAGCTTTCCATTGATGTATGGTTTGTTATGATAGGACAATATTTGAAAATCTGGAATCTGAGGGTGCAAAAAAATCTAAATATTGAGAAAATCACCTTTAAAGTTGTTCAAATGAAGTTCTTAGCAATGCATATTACTAATCAAAAATTACGTTTATGGTAGGAAATTTACAAAATATCTTCATGGAACATGATCTTAATATCCTAATGATTTTTGGCATAAAAGAAAAATGATAATTTTGACCCATACAATGTATTGTTGGCTATTGCTACAAATATACCTGTGTTACTTATGACTGCTTTTGTGCTCCAGGGACAGATATAGTAAGTACATGTAGGTATTTAATATTATACAGTACTTAAACGTATAATCACACTGTGTAAGTGTAACCTACAATGGTTTTGAATGAGCTTTGCAACCCTTTTACCACGATTTCCAAAAAAGAAAGCAAACAAAACACATTTTTTCCATTATTTAGAATTCTTACAGAACAGAAAAATATACATGAGAGAGAGATGATAAAAAGTAGAGAGGCAAAATTAAAAATACATATTCACACGCACACACAAATACTAAAAAGGAAGTATATAAGAGCAAATACACATTCTGAAACTTTCTCTTGATTGATTTCTAGCAATGAACACATGTGCGTGTCACGGTCTGATTATTTGTTCATGGGGTGGACAATCATGTGGTAATGGTTTTGCATGCAAAGTGTGCAATAAACAATTAAATTACAGTGTTTCTCACTCATAGACTTTACCTGGGCGGGCCGCCCAGGTGATATTGGTGCACACATATGATGTGTGTTTTATTACATACTGTGATCTTTATTTTATTTATCCGCCCGAGTATCAATTTGAAACCGTTTGATCCGCGATAAGAGCTAACTAGGATTGAAAGACTGAACCCTCGCCGAGGTTTCGCACTGAAGGCTGTGTGATACATGCCCTGTCTGGCAACAGCATCACTCTGAAGATGAACGACTCAACCACTCATCGTGGCTAGAATCGCAACAATATCCACAGCCGCTTTGCCATACAGCTTCTTCCGGCATCTACGCAGTAAATTGCGCGTAGTTAGCTCATGTGTGTAGCAGGACTTTTAGTACCGTATTGTGGTGGCTTTTTTTCCGCGACTAGAGTTGTACTGACAGTAATTGCCGGAATGTGTGTGTGTGAACACAGAATGAAGTTACCGTGAGCGTCGTTCAGATGTGTGTAAGAGTGTCTCTGTCTCGGCGCATTTCTGCGTGTTGCCATCTGTGCGGTGTTATTCTGTGCTGCGAGCTGCTGCTGATGTTGATGCGAGCACTTGTTGGCCGTACTGATTTGTCCTGAAATCTATCTCATCATTTTAATATACTGTGTTGTCTCATATGATGCTGTCGCTAGTGATGTTATGGGCTCTTTAAATTGATACATATTCGTACTGTAGTGTTGTTCGTCAGTAGCTTGTGTAGTGTCGCTGAATGAGACAAAACCGTAATACAGCCCAAACCACCGCATGTAATCGCTTTTTAGTGTAAGTTAGTGTTATTGTTTTATCAGACGATGTGTGATTATAAATCAGGATTTAATGAGTATAGTGAGAGTGATTCCTGGTTAACATGTGAAATTAATGGGTCGTGTTTACTATTCATACTTGTGTTATGTATGACAACAGAACATAATGTGAACAGCTTTATTGGGCATTCAGTTGTATTACAGTATGTGACATTTATAACAGATCTTAAGTGCCAAAATTCGTCTGAACGCAAACTTGACGCAATGACGTCATGAATATGCAAATTAATATGTGACGCCACAAGTCTCACACAATCCTGTGGGAAACACTGAATTAGATCAACAGATCGACAAAACTACGACTCTGTTGTTTAGTCAAATCTCCTTTATATCTATAACACTATACAATATAGAGTTTCAAAGCAGCTTCACTGTAACAAACAGGAAAATAACAGAATCGTTGATGCAAACAAATATGAGACGAATCCAAATTGTGCCCTAAAGAGCAGCTCTACAGAATAGTGATCTTTATTTTAGTTCAGATCAATAACTGTAGAGTTGATCAATTATGAAACGGTTTTGATTCCGTGATAAGCAGCTGAAGATGGTTTAGGATCTGAGACGAGACGCTGAAGTCCCTGCGGGGGGTGTTTGTGATAGACTGAAGCGCTGTGCTGATATCGTGTGTGTGTGTGTGTACGTACTGAATGAAAATACATGATCGTGGCTAGATATGAGATGATCCAAGATGTGTGTAACAGGGCATGCCTCTGATAGTGATGTAAGTCGAACTCAATCCACTGTGGTGTCATTGGTGTCGTGGCTAGTGTGGAATCATGGCACGAGGTGATGATCCACAGACTGGTGAGTGTCTGTGTGTGTGTGTGAGTGTCTCTGTGTGTGTGTGTGTGTGTGTGTGTGTGTCTCTGTGTTTCTGTGTTCTGTGTGTGTCTCTGTGTGTGTCTCGTGTGGTCTCTGTGTGTGTGTGTGTGTGTGTGAGTGTGTCTGTGTGTGTGTGTGTGTGTGTGTGTTGTCTCTGTCTCTGTGTGTGTCTCTGCATGTGTGTGTGTGTGTTTGTCTGTCTGTCTCTGTGTCTGTGTGTGTGTGTCTGTGTGTGTGTCTGTGTGTGCGTGTCTCTGTGTGTGTGTCTGTCTGTCTCTGTCTGTGTGTGTGTTTGTCTGTCTCTGGGTGTGTCTGTGTCTGTGTGTCTGTGTGTCTGTGTGTGTGTGTCTGTCTCTGTGTGTGTGTGTGTGAGTGTCTCTCTCTGTGTGTGTGTGTCTGTGTGTGTCTCTGTGCTCACGTACGCTGTCGTTTCTCAGGGACGCTGCACATCGGAGACGAGATTCGTGAAATCAACGGCATCAGTGTCGCCAATCAGACGGTGGAGCAGCTCCAGAAGATGCTGGTGTGTGTGTGTGTGTGTGTGTGAGTGAGAGAGAGAGACAGCAGAACAAAACACTAGTGCTAGAGATGAGGATCATAACTGAAGCAAAGACTGAGTCACTCAGTGGTAATTATTTGAGTAAACCAGCCAGACACGTCTGATACCTCTCAGAGAGGACTTCACCTCCTCCGGTCCCAACGCAAAACTACTCATCATGTATTTAATCAATAACAACAACAACATGCCAACAGAACAGATGATTTAATAAGTACAATATGTGACCCTGGAGCACAAAACCAGTCATAAGACTCAATTTTGTGAAATTGAGAGTTATGCATCATCTGAAAGCTGAATAAATAATCTTTCCATTGATGTATGGTTTGTTATGATAGGACAATATTTGTAAATCTGGAATCTGAGGGTGCAAAAAAATCTAAATATTGAGAAAATCACCTTTAAAGTTGTTCAAATGAAGTTCTTAGCAATGCATATTACTAATCAATAATTAAGATTTGATATGTTTACGGTAGGAAATTTACAAAATATCTTCATGGAACATGATCTTAATATCCTAATGATTTTTGTCATAAAAGAAAAATGTATAATTTTGACTCATACAATGTATTGTTGTCTATTGCTACAAATATACCTGTGTTACTTATGACTGCTTTTGTGCTGCAGGGACACATGTTATTTTATCCTCCAGTTTCACAAACAAGCCTAGTTTCAGAATAAAATGCATGTTTCAACTGTAAGAGACTTGCATCTCTTAAAATAAGTCAGAGCTGTTGTTTTGTCAGTAAGGTTTGTTTTTTTTCTAAAGCACGTTTATAAAAACTACTTAAATGTCATAACTGAACTATGGCCTAATCCTGACTTCATCGAAGCCCTGTCTGTGAAACATTCAATATGCTTAAATTAATACTGATAGCACATGTTTGCTCAGCTTTCTAAATGTGGATATAACATGGACTTCCTTTTTAAACAGCTAGTACTATAACCACACACTAACCCTGACAGAAAACCTATGCATTGTTACATACAAAAAACTGGATTTACTTTATTTTTAAACTGTTTTGCAATCAAGCACATCCCCAAAAGGAGGTTTAGCTCACTTTTAGCTATGCATTTGGCTATGAAGTAGACACACAGCTCTGATTCTGCTCTCTTGGTTGCTGTGTTTGCATCAGTTTTAGTCAATAACGTGTGTTTTGTTTTCTAACAGCGTGAGATGCGAGGCAGCATCACCTTCAAAATCGTGCCCAGTTACCGCAGTCAGTCTCTGTCCTGTGATGTAAGTGTTTCTCCGTCGGAGCGCCACACGCTGGTCGCTCCTGGAATATCAACACAAAATATACAGATCACATGAGCATCTCTGTTTTACTCTGGTGTTTCAGAAAGAGTCTCCTGATGTTCCCAGACAGTCTCCTGCGAACGGACACTCCAGCGTCACCAGCTCCATCTTAGTAAGACTCCGAATAAACCACACCAGATCCCTTAGATTCAATGCATTATGAGGATTTAGGCCTCTGGACAGTAAACAGTGTGATATTGTGTCCTGCTGAGCACTCCCAAAAGGGCAAATTACCAATACATTTATAAAGGAGGACTCCACTGACTATTTTTGATTTAACCAGACCCACAAACCATGAGGCTGACCACAATAATATTTTCAAAAAGTGTTTATATAAGAAATGCCACAAAAACCCCTCAAACAACAAGGAAGCAAAAAGCCTGTTGCATGAACATTTTCCTTTGCTTTCAGAATCAGTATGGAATTACTAAAGAAAAGAGCTTATCTGTTCATTGTCCATTAAGCAGTGCTTTATCCTAAAGGTGCGTTCACACCAGACGCGAATGAAGCGTTAAGCGTGAGTGATTTACATGTTAAGTCAATGCAAAGACGCGACTTGACATCCTGCGGTGAGGTTCGGGCGTTTGCCGCGCGAGTTGAAAAATCTGAACTTTGGCAGATATTCGCTCCGCGTTAACCAATCAGGAGCTTGCTCAAGTAGTGACGTGATTACGAGCGGAGGCTGTATGTGGATACCCGGAGCTGTACGATAGACCAAAGATTACCTGTTAGATTTACCCAAAACTAATGATATCTTATGTTTATCCAGATACATCAGAGCCAGCGGCAGATGTCAGAAGGACTAGCCGAGGTTACGCTCCTCTCTTTGGGATACATGAGCACGAGCGCCCGGTGATCGCGTGGAGCTCACGGCTACGAAATCAGCGACGCACATTTTCAAATAGGAGCTGTTTTTATAAATAAACCGCAGATTTGAGTTTTAAACAACTACATTCTCGGCTGAAATACACGCGTCCAGTGTTTCCACAGCACATAAAGTGCAACTAGCCTCTAAACAAAATCCATGTCAGCCAACGAGACTGGAGCCGCCGGCAGAAGCCCCTCCCATGACGCGGATTCAGTCTGTTGTGAAGCGAAAGAAGCGAATGTCACGCGCGAATGAAGCGAATGTCACGTGCGAATGAAGCGAATGTCACGCGCGAATGAAGCGAATGTCACGCGCGAATGAAGCGAATGTCACGCGCGAATGAAGCGAATGTCACGCGCGAACGAAGCGAATGAATGTCACGCGCGAACGAAGCGAATGTCACGCGCGAACGAAGCGAATGTCACGCGCGAACGAAGCGAATGTCACGCGCGAACGAAGCGAATGTCACGCGCGAACGAAGCGAATGTCACGCGCGAACGAAGCGAATGTCACGCGCGAACGAAGCGAATGTCACGCGCGAACGAAGCGAATGTCACGCGCGAATGAAGCGAATGTCACGCGCGAATGAAGCGAATGTCACGCGCGAATGAAGCGAATGTCACGCGCGAACGAAGCGAATTTCACGCGCGAATGAAGCGAGTAAACTCAAAATATAAGCGTCCAGCTACGCGCGAGTAGCGCGATTTATTCGCACAAGTCGTGTCTGGTGTGAACGCACAGTAAGAGTTCTTTGTCCCTTAGTGAAGACGATGACGGGGAGTTGTTAGATTGGAGATGAGCCAACATCCCAGAAGTTTTCCTTTCCAGAATTAGCTTTCTTTTTCAAGATTCCCAGGCTCTACATTAGGGTGTGTTGCAATAACTTTATCCTTACGGCACTCCACAACCATCAATCAGTTGATACAGCTAATCCACCGCTGCTATTGGCCCAGGTCACCAAAATCAAATGATAAACAGTAGTATAAGCCGTGGAGAATGTCTCTGATAAATAGGATAAGATGATCAATGTTGTAGAGGAAGGCAAGAAAGAGTCCTTCTATATGGAAACATACAAGCTAACATTAGAACCAAACAGTCACATTTCAATAACCCAAATAAGACGAACATAAACCAAATGCAATGTTGACCATACAAAAAAAACACTTACTTGGTTGAGCTTAAAACAATAGTTTCCCAACCCGGACTCTACACAAGAGTAAGCCATGCTTCTCTCCAACCAAACATACTCCTACTCTCTTTTCCTTGACTTTTATCCCAAAGGATCAGTACTCTAGAGAGCCCCCTTGAGCCTAGAAGAGGTACTACAGCTAGAAAAACCACAGTAACTGCACTATGGGCAGTTACAAACTGATGTATGTCTTAAAGGGACAGTTCACCCAAAAAAATCTAAATTACCCCATGATTTACTCACCCTCAAGGCATACTAGATGTATATGACTTTATTGTTTCAGTCGAATCCAATCTGAGTTATATTTAAAAACGTCTTGGCTCTTCCAAGCTTTATAATGGCAGTGGATGGGTGTTATTTTTCAGTAGTCCAATAAAGTGCATCCATCTATTATAAAAAGTGCCTCACACGGCTCGGGGGGTGAATAAAGTCCTCTTGTAGTGAATCATGTGTTTTTGTAAGACAGTAAAAATCTGTAGCTTGCGCTAACTGTCGTACGTTCACAATAGAACGGCGTTCCGGCGGATGACGGAGGCGTAGCGTAAGCTCTGGTGAGAATATGCTAGTCTCGCGAGAACCAACGTTTGTTTACAGAAGCAAAGTTTCCTTACTTTAGCAAAGAAAAAACAGTCTTGCATCGAAATCCTCCGACATTTTTCTTTACAAATCCTCGTTTATTAGTTTGTTTTGCTCACTCCTCTGCGATTTTGATAATAGATGGATGCACTTTATTGGACTACTGAAAAATAACACCCATCCACTGCCATTATAAAGCTTGGAAGAGCCAGGATGTTTTTAAATATAACTCCGATTGGATTTGACTGAAAGAATGAAGTCATATACATCTAGGATGCCTTGAGGGTGAGTAAATCATGGGGTAATTTTCATTTTTAGGTGAACTGTCCCTTTAAGAGTTTGAGCCCATCAACTGTTAATGATGCCCAAGCGTTCATGTAGGAAGTGAGTGGTTTATAAAGGTAATAATGTCTCTGTGCAGGATCTGCCATCAACTATCCAGCCTAAAGGAAGACAGGTGAGAGTCTGTGTGTGTGTGTGTGTGTGTGTGTGTGTGTGTGTGTGTGTGTGTGTGTCTCCACCTCAAGATCTCTTCACACCGACAACCACATGACCGTGTTGCTTTTCAGTTTACATCATCGTTCTGAGAAATGTTCACAAACCTGAGCTAAAGCGCTCGAATCCAAAGTGTATTCCCTTTTCTGCACTGATTAAATGTGATTAATATCATAAACAGAGTCCTGCTCTCTTATTGGCAGCTGAAAGCTTCATAAAAACAGTCTGGATATTTAATTTTGGGGTGTGAATAGGCCTTTAACGTCCATCCCATCACCCTACTGCTTTACAATGTGATTCCTGCATCGTGTCACTTCCTGTCCACGTCAGTCTGTTCTACTGCATGATGTGTGTGTGTGATGCTTTCAAACCCTTAGATCTCCAGACCTGCAGTCAAGGATAAAATGTCTCGGAAGGTGAGTTTCTCGGATCCAGTAGAGCTGTTGAGCCAGATTCATTTCCCATCAGGCTTTGCTTCTCTAGTTGGTGCTTATAGACTCCCAGCATCCCATAGTGGTGGTACATGACACTAACCCACCTGCCAATCACGTCTGTGTCCGTCCTAGTAGTGTGATTGGCCCCGCCCCTCACAGATGATTGGCTTCTTAGACACGCCCGTGCTGTCTGTCAGTGGGGTTTGCTCACATCTGATTGGTTGAGTGTGTGTGTGTGTGTTATACACAGTTACATTATAACTAGGGCTGTCAATTCAACCTGTTAATTTAGTTCAATTATAAAAATGATAAAACGTTAAACAATGCAGATATAAATTGAGCTTTTTAACTGGATATGTGTCCCTGGAGCACAAAAGCAGTCATAAGTAACACAGGTATATTTGTAGCAATAGACAACAATACATTGTATGAGTCAAAATTATCCATTTTTCTTTTATGCCAAAAATCATTAGGATATTAAGATCATGTTCCATGAAGATATTTTGTAAATTTCCTACCATAAACGTAATTTCTGATTAGTAATATGCATTGCTAAGAACTTCATTTGAACAACTTTAAAGGTGATTTTCTCAATATTTAGATTTTTTTGCACCCTCAGATTCCAGATTTTCAAATATTGTCCTATCATAACAAACCATACATCAATGGAAAGCTATTTATTCAGCTTTCAGCTGATGCATACATCTCAATTTCACAAAATTGACCCTTATGACTGGTTTTGTGCTCCAGGGTCACAAATGGTGTCTAGAATAATGATTATTTTTATTCCAATCAAATGTGCAGTCGATGGACAGCCCTAATTATAAGCTTTACTAGTTGGAGTGATGAATAGACAGCTGTCACGTTGTTCTAACGCTCACTCGTGTGTTTCTGCAGATTTACGTTCGAGCGCAGTTCGAGTACGATCCGGCTAAAGACGAGCTGATTCCCTGTAAAGAGGCCGGCGTTCGTTTCCGGGTGGGAGACATCATTCAGATCATCAGTAAAGATGATCATAACTGGTGGCAGGGCAAACTGGAGAACACCAAGAACGGCACGGCGGGACTCATTCCCTCGCCGGAGTTCTGCAGGTTAGTTGGTGAGTGAACATCTGACAACAGCTGGATTCATGTAGAGGCCGCGTTCATGCGGGTGGTGTTTGTCATCAGAGTATCAGAACTGGTGGCAGTGTGATACTGGAGAAACCAAGCAAGGCAGCGAGGACAGCGCCGAGCTGTACAGTGAGTGGAAGAAGGAACACTGACCAACGCTGACGTATGTGCAGCTGAGGCCGGTCGTCATCTGGTATGAGCGAGTGATCACTGTAGAGCGCTCGTATCGATGGAGAGACCACATCAGATCACAGCACAGCTGTCACACTGGTCGGCACAAACGAAACACTCATAAACGACACACTCACTCCTCAACACAACTGCAGGTCAGCACTGACACAGCTGACTCACGTCACTCTCACTGGTATGAGCAGATATCACACACACTCACTCACTCACACTCACACTCACCACCACTCACCACCACACACACACACACTCACTACACACACTACACACACACACACACTCACTCATCACTCACCACCACACTCACTCACACACACACTCACACACTCACTCACACACCACACTCACACACTCACTCACATCACACTCACACACTCACTCACACACATCACTCACTCACTCACACACACCACTCACACTCACTCACTCACTCACTCACTCACTCACCACTCACTCACTCACTCACTACACTCACACACCACTCACACACTCACTCACCACTCACACACTCACTCACTCACTCACTCACATCACTCACTCACTCACTCACACACTCACTCACTCACACCACATCACACACTCACTCACTCACTCACACACTCACTCACACACTCACTCACACACCACCACTCACACACACACTCACTCACCACCACACATCACTCACCACCACTCACTCACTCACTACACACTACACTCACTCACTCACACTCACTCACTCACATCACTCACACCACTCACTCACTCACCTCACACACCACTCACTCACTCACTCACTCACACCACTCACTCACTCACCACACTCACTCACTCACCACTCACTCACTCACTCACTCACACCACCACATCACTCACTCACTCACTCACCACACACACACTCACACACACACTCACTACACTCACTCACTCACTCACTCACTCACTCATCACACACTCACTCACTCACACACTCACTCACTCACTCACTCTCTCACACACACACACACACACTTACACACACACACTCACACACACTTACACTCACACACACACACACACACTCACACACACTGTTTTAAACAGAGCTTTTTAATCATCTAATATGGGTAAGTAAACAACAGTAGATATATTTTAAACCATATTTTCATGAATATTGACTATAAATCTTTGAGACTGGATGTCTGTCACTGCTGAAGTGTGTGTGTAATGTGTGCGTGCGTGTGTATGCGTGCGTGAGAGTGTGAGAGTGTGTATGCGTGTGTGTGTGTGTATGTATGAGTGTGTGAGTGTGTGTGTGAATCCGCTGACCTCTCTGTGACCTCCTGACATCAGCTCAGAGAGACGCTGCCCCCTGCTGACACACACTGAGCATGTCTTCACCGTTCACTCAGTTGTGTTGAGGCCGTGACGCGTGTCGTAATATGTCATGACCACAGGATATTATTTAGAGTCCACAAGATCATTTTCTCAGTTACGACATGACCTTGCGATGTGAAAATGCTGCGTTGTGATTCATTCATTCAGAGACACCAAATTATTTGCAAAAACCACTAATTATATCTTTATAGTTAAGTCGCCTTTATTTATATACAGTAGCGCTTTTATATGAAGGTAATTTAATGCCTAAAAGATTTGCATGTGTAGGGTAAGAGTTGTGCATAAGATTGCAAACGTAAATTCAATTTGCATGCGCAAGAAAAGTTTTGTAAAGGTGCAAATCAAGATTCAAGCGCAAGAAAAAAAGATTTGCAGCATTTTACTTTTTTGCAAGTGTATTCATGTATTGTGAAACTGCAGCTTCATGCTAACGCAAGATAAATATGATCTGTATTCTTACGCTTCCACGTTTTTTTCGCCAAAATACTGTCAAAAGCACTGCAAGCCTGTGATCGGTGATTTGCAAGAGAAAACAACAGTTTAAAGAACTGCAAAACGGATTGAGTGCGTAGAACCAGTCTGTATGTGTAAAAAACAGACTGTCAAATGTCTAAATGACTTGTTGTGTATGTAGAGCTAAAATTTCCTGAAATAATTCGATATGTACAGCTCCGTCTTTCTTTTATCTGCGCTTACAGTTTTGGCACGATTCTCTCACTAACTGAGTTTTGCAAGCGTGAGGGGGCGGGGCCACCTTTGTAGCCAATCAAACGAGGCTCTCGCTGACTCTCCATTTACTCTTATCTGATTGGTTCAATAAACACATCATGCGCCAAACATTAATCTTCATTTAGTTCAGGAACATTCTCGCTGCCGGAACGATACTTTTAACGTACACATACAGATAAATAAATAAAAACGTAATTAAAACATGATATTTTATAACTTGTGTTCCTTTAGGTGTTGTGTTCATACTGAATTTAAGCCGGTGTTAATTTCTTTCCTTAAAGGCTAATTGTTAAATTAGTTTAAATTTTAATAAAATTTAATTTTTGTGATATAAAGAAACAGTATCGATGCCTAATACTTTTAAAACCTTTTTACGATCAATAAAGTTCCTTTAAACAATTTGGTTCGTAATTTTAAACCAACTAATATTTTTTTCTTTAATTTGTTAATTTAAGGGAAACTTTAAAAAAATATTAACAAAATTTTAATTTTTCCAAATTTACTTGAAAAACCTTTGTAAATAATGTTTTTAGTTCTAAATATAAACCAAATTAAGTTAACTTAATTTGTTTATATATTTAGAACTAAAAACATTATTTACAAGGTTTTTCAAGTAAATTTGGAAAAAAAAATTTTGTTAATATTTTTTAAAAAGTTTCCCTTAAATTAAACAGTTAAAGAAAAAAATATTAAGTTGGTTTAAAATTACGAACCAAATTTTTTTAATAAAGGCCTTTATTGGATCGTAAAAAGGTTTTAAAAGTATTAGGCATCGATACAGTTTTTAAGATTATCAAAATTACAAATTTTATTAAAATTTAAACTAATTTAACAATTAGCCTTTAAGGAAAGAAATTAACACCGGCTTAAATTCAGTATGAACACAGGGCCCTAAAGGACACAAGTTATAAAATTCATGTTTTAATTACGTTTTTATTTTATTTATCTGTATGTGTACGTTAAAAGTATCGTTCCGGCAGGGAGAATGTTCCTGAACTAAATGAAGATTAATGTTTGGCGCATGATGTGTTTGTTGAACCAATCAGATAAGAGTAAATGGAGAGTCAGCGAGAGCCTCGTTTGATTGGCTACAAAGGTGGCCCCGCCCCCTCACGCTTGCAAAACTCAGTTAGTGAGAGAATCGTGCCAAAACTGTAAGCGCAGATAAAAGAAAGACGGAGCTGTGCGATATGACGATATATATCGGATGGACGAAATAAAAAGTCTATCGTTTCATATTTTGCTCTATCGTTTATTTCGTGGTGTCGCAAAATACATTGTTTACGGTGATACTTTTTCATCATTTGGATGACTGTGATCTTTACACGCCACCACGGGACAAAACGAGGAGCTCGTTCCTAAACGAGGGACTACATCTGTAGCATGGACACGTGTTTTTAAGCACAGCCGTTTTAAAACAACCGATTTTAAGCCGTTGAAACACAACAGAGCTATATGCGTGCACCGTTTCTGTTTCTGTGAGAGAGGAGCGCGGTTGTTTTTCCCGCTTTATTGGCTTTAAACGATTACATAAACACACTTATATGCGTAACAATCCCCGTCTTTGCAAGTATCCTCATAAACACAGTGATTTAGGTCTGAAGAGAGAAAACAGCTGAAAACAACACACATGTAACAGTGTATTGATCCGGACTTCGGTCTTAAAGGGGAAGCGCTCCAATATTCGTCTTGTCTGCCATTAATCAAACAACTCTCACTGCTCTTGACTATATCACTTTTGTAACTTTAATAAAAATAATGATATATTTATATATATCCTATAGAATCTATACATGTTAATTATATCCGTCTAATTAACACAGTGAAGACTAATTAATTTACACAATGTATGTAGCGTTTCTTATTTATGTAGGTTTTTGTCCTATTGCTTGCAATTAGTTTCTTATCCTTATTTCATCACTGACTGTTTGTCTTCAGTGAGCTTGAGTTTTTTTTTAGGCTTGTATTCAATTCAATTTCACTTTATTGCTGGGATTTCTTCCAAATATTGTTTCGCATCCAAAAGCATTTACTGTCTAACATTAATTCACATCAATACACACACACACACACACACACACACACACACACACACACACACACACACACTCTCTCACTCACTCACACACACACACACACACACACACACACACACACACATGTTGGTTTTTGTGGTTTATGGGGACTCTCCATAGGCGTAATGGTTTTTATACTGAACAAACTGTGTGTGCTATTGCCCTACACCTACCCTACACCTAAACTTAGCCCTCACAGGAGACTGTGTGCATCGTTAGATTTTCAAAAAAACACCATTTAGTATGTTTTTTAAGCCTTTTGAATTACGGGGACATAGGCAGTGTCCTCATAAACCACCTTCAAATTGTAATACCTCTGTCATACCCATGTTATTATACAAATTTGTGTCCTCATAAACCACATAAACCCGCACACACACACACACACTCACACACACACACTCACACACACACACTCTCTCACACACACACACACACACACACACACACACACACACACAAAGGCATGTTCGTACACATCAAACATCATTTTTGTTTTATATTGTATTTTTTACATTATTATATTTCTATTAGTTTGATATTGACATTGGTGACAAGGATTATGAAAATTCTATGGTATCAAAGATTCAATATCATAAAGAAAAAAAACAACTATACCGTGATATATATCGTTATCGTGATATAGAATTAGTCATATCGTGATATAAGATTTTGGTCATATCGCCCACCCCTAGCTGTACATATGGGATTATTTCAGGAAATGTTTGCTCTACACACACAACAAGTCATTTAGACATTTGACAGTCTGTTTTTTACACATACAGACTGGTTCTACGCGCTCAATCCGTTTTGCAGTTCTTTAAACTGTTGTTTTCTCTTGCAAATCACCGATCACAGGCTTGCAGTGCTTTTGACGGTATTTTGGCGAAAAAAACGTGGAAGCGTAAGAATACAGATCATATTTATCTTGCGTTAGCATGAAGCTGCAGTTTCACAATACATGAATCACACTTGCAAAAAAAGTAAAATGCTGCAAATCTTTTTTTCTTGCGCTTGAATCTTGATTTGCACCTTTACAAAACTTTTCTTGCGCATGCAAATTGAATTTACGTTTGCAATCTTATGCACAACTCTTACCCTACACATGCAAATCTTTTATGCATTAAATTACCTTCATACTTTTAACAATACAGATTGTGTCAAAGCAGCTTTACAGCATTAAATAGGAAAACAGTGTCAATAATGCAATTATTTATAATTAAGCATACAAATATATTAATGACTACTCGAACTGAAATTAAATATTATAATGCATGTTAAATTCCCATAAATACACGTCGAATAGTTGTCTACTAGATACTGTATTTCTTGTGAAGATATATTATTATGTTAATAATTACAAATTACTCAGACTTGTTAAATAATGTTGCAGCAATGAGGTATGATATGATATGATATAATTATGCTGCTTTGTCGTTTGTAATAAATCTGAATGAAAATGTTATCTTGATTTCTGATAATCACTGGTTGCTATGGTAACGCAGGTTTTTTGCTCATTAAACTCATGGTCATGAGAAAATAAATTGTGATCAGAAGACATATTACTAATTTAATAATATAAATACAACAATAACAACAAAACATCTTATGACACAATTTTGAAACATAATTTGAATGATGTCACAGGAACAAGATATAATATAATATCACTGACTTTTACATTAACTCTTCCATCTTCATTTGAGCCTTAACTCTTATTTTAATTCTATTTTATCTATTTGTTTTCTTTTTTATTTATAAATAAACACTTGACTCTCTATTATTTTGGCTTGCTTTATTTTTATTTAATAAAGGACCCTCTATCACTAACGTTCCCTGTTCTTCTTCTATTCTATCTACTTGTATTAATTTTATTTATTATATAAAATAAACTAATAAACTTAGGCTAACTGACACTTATCACAGCACTTTATTATTTATTATTATTGCTCTTTTGTTGATTCTGATTGATTCTCTTGTCCTCATTCGTAAGCTGTTTTGGATAAAAGCATCTGCTAAATGACTAAATGTAAATATAATATAATATAATGCATGTAGCCTGATTAATAAAATAAAATGTTATTTTATTCATCTTCATTTCTGATAATCCCCGGTTCTTTCTGATCTCATGGACTCAAAATAATGTCTTGTAGTGACGAGATGATCACATTCCCATGTGTGTCGTTCTCTCCAGTGCTGCGTGTGTGTGAGTGTGTGTGTGTGTGTGTGTGTGTGTGTGCTGGATGAGTGTGTTGTTTGTGAGCGCATGGCTCATGTGTGTCGTTCTCTCAGCGCTGCTCGTGTGTGTGTGTGTGTGTGTGTGTGTGTGTGTGTGTGTGTGCCGTGTGTGCTGGATGAGTGTGGTGTTTGTGAGCGCATGGCTCGTGTGTGTCGTTCTCTCCAGCGCTGCTCGTGTGTGTGTGAGCGTGTGTGTGAGTGTTTGTGTGTGTGGTGTTTGTGAGCGCATGGCTCGTGTGTGTCGTTCTCTCCAGCGCTGCTCGTGTGTGTGTGAGCGTGTGTGTGTGTGTGTGTGTGAGCGTGTGTGTGAGTGTTTGTGTGTGTGGTGTTTGTGAGCGCATGGCTCGTGTGTGTCGTTCTCTCCAGCGCTGCTCGTGTGTGTGTGAGCGTGTGTGTGAGTGTTTGTGTGTGTGGTGTTTGTGAGCGCATGGCTCGTGTGTGTCGTTCTCTCCAGCGCTGCTCGTGTGTGTGTGAGCGTGTGTGTGAGTGTTTGTGTGTGTGGTGTTTGTGAGCGCATGGCTCGTGTGTGTCGTTCTCTCCAGCGCTGCTCGTGTGTGTGTGAGCGTGTGTGTGTGTGTGTGTGTGAGCGTGTGTGTGAGTGTTTGTGTGTGTGGTGTTTGTGAGCGCATGGCTCGTGTCGTTCTCTCCAGCGCTGCTCGTGTGTGTGTGTGTGTGTGTGCTGGATGAGTGTGTTGTTTGTGAGCGCATGGCTCATGTGTGTCGTTCTCTCCAGCGCTGCTCGTGTGTGTGTGAGCGTGTGTGTGTGTGTGAGCGTGTGTGTGAGTGTTTGTGTGTGTGGTGTTTGTGAGTGTGCTGGATGAGTGTGTTGTTTGTGAGTGCATGGCTCATGTGTGTCGTTCTCTCCAGCGCTGCTCGTGTGTGTTCGTTTGTGTGTGAGTGTGTTTGTGTGTGTGCTGGATGAGTGTGTTGTTTGTGAGCGCATGGCTCAGGCGTGTCGTTCTCTCCAGTGCTGCTTGTGTGTGTGTGTGTGTGTGTGTGTGTGTGTGTGTGTGTGTGTGTGTGTGTGTGTGTGTGTGTGTGTGTGTGTGTGTGTGTGTGTGTGCGCGCGCTGGATGAGTGTGTTTGTGTGTGCTGGATGAGTGTGTTGTTTGTGAGCGCATGGCTCATGCGTGTCGTTCTCTCCAGCGCTGCTTGTGTGTGTGTTCGTGTTTGTGTGTGTGTTCATGTGTTCGTGTGTGTGTGTGTGTGTGTGCACGCTGGATGAGTGTGTTGTTTGTGAGCACATGGCTCATGTGTGTCGTTCTCTCCAGCGCTGCTCGTGTGTGTGTGTGTGTGCTGGATGAGTGTGTTGTTTGCGAGCGCATGGCTCGTGTGTCGTTCTCTCCAGCGCTGCTCGTGTGTGTGTGTGTGTGTGTGTGTGTGTGTGCTGGATGAGTGTGTTGTTTGTGAGCACATGGCTCATGTGTGTCGTTCTCTCCAGCGCTGCTCGTGTGTGTGTGTGTGTGTTGTAATGTGTGTTTAACTGACCCCTGTCCATTTTACATGCTGTCTCCCTTTAATGGCCTCCCGCATGTAAGTAACTAATCGTGTCGATCTCCTTTTGCTAAAGTAACAAGCGGTTGTTGTGTTTGTGTTGTCAACCAGGTGACTAGTAATGGCATGCGTTCAGTGTTGTGATTGATCAGTCGATGTGATTGACAGTGTTGTGTTGCTTCAGTCACTTCCTGTGAGAGCTGTAGAACTTCCTCAGAATCACGTCACATTGACTGCGGGTGTGGATCGAGCAGGAGCTCCACTAATGCTGGAACACACTACACCACTTTAACTTCACACAGCTTTAAAATAACACCCATGTGCTAATAGCTCCATTCAATATTACTCAGTGAGTACAAGGCATGTACTAATGAAGAGCTTTAACTGTGACACAAATCATATGAATTGATCTGTGATTAGTGCATGCTTTAACTCATCATTAGCTCATATTGAAGTAATAGGTTTTTGCACAAGACATCATTGCTGTGTCGTGAAATACAGCTGGAGAGCAGGATTTTCTGTATAGTGTTTGTGTTATGGATGCTCAAATCAGTCAAACTGAGAAACACAAGCAGCTTTTATTGTGTATGAAAATGTGTTCATAAGGGGGGGGGCAAGAAATTGACTGAAGAATAAGGAAAAAGTGGCTTGTAAAATGGTTGTTATAAGATATAATAATATATTAATAAAGAAATATATAAATAGATACAGGGCTGCCAACTCTTATGCATTCAGCGTGAGACAGTCAGAATTCACTCAATGCTGAGTTTCTGACTTAGATTTTGTCTCGTTTCAAGATATTCCAAAATATCAAAAAAATCTTAAATCAAGGTTTTCTAGACAAGTAAAAATTGTCTTGTTTTCAGAAAAAATACCTAAAAATTATTGTCTTGTTTTCAGAAAAAATACCTAAAAATGATTGTCTTGTTTTCAGAAAAAATACCTAAAAATTATTGTCTTGTTTTCAGAAAATAATATCGAAAAATTATTGTCTTGTTTTCAGAAAAAATACCTAAAAATTATGTCTTGTTTTCAGAAAAAATACCTAAAAATTGTTGTCTTATTTTCAGAAAAAATACCTAAAAATTGTCTTGTTTTCAGAAAAAATACCTAAAAATTATTGTCTTGTTTTCAGAAAAAATACCTAAAAATTATTGTCTTGTTTTCAGAAAAAATACCTAAAAATTATTGTCTTGTTTTCAGAAAAAATACCTAAAAATTATTGTCTTGTTTTCAGAAAAAATACCTAAAAATTATTGTCTTGTTTTCAGAAAAAATACCTAAAAATTATTGTCTTGTTTTCAGAAAAAATATCTAAAAATTATTGTCTTGTTTTCAGCCAAAGTACCAAAAAATTTTTAAATCAACGTTTTCTAATAATATAAATATTAAGTAAATTAAAAAGTAAAAAAGTAAATATTATTGTCATGTTTTCAGAAAAATTAAAAGTTAATTTTAAACAAAATTAAATTGAAACAAGCAAATAATCTTGTTTTCTGTTTAAAATTATTATTTTATATATGATTATTTAGCTTGTTTCAACTTAATTTTGACTTGTTTTTTCTGAAAACAAGACAATAATTTTTAGGTATTTTTTCTGGAAACAAGACAAAAAAATTGCAGTGCATGCTGAACGCCACACATAGACGTGATGTAAATAAGATATTATATTCACAGTTCAGAGAGCTTCATTGATTATAACGGAACATTGTGAGATTGAGATTAAATTAAAGCGAGTGACAGTTTTTTAGTGATTCTGTTTGCTTGCTTTCAAAGGCTGTAATCAATTCAGTATTTCCGTCCACGTTCCCTGTACATCCAGCACAGATTCAGGAGTGACGTATATCCAGCATCCCTCACATAAATGCTGGATTCACTTTCAAAATAGCTTGTTTGCAATCAGGGTTAGTTGCTTAGCTTATGTCCACCGCCTCCATCGCAGGCAAGTATTTCAGTTTAGTTGAAAAATCACTCTTCATAACATAAGGATCACATCCAACATTTGTGACCCGTGCTGGCAAAATGAGTGTGAATGCACACGGACTAATTTTGAGCTACAGGCAAAAGAAGTGAAAAATGTCAAATTTGAGGTTTTCACAAAAATGAGTTAATTAAGCCCTCTTCTAGCGATCCCAATGCTCCAAACTAGCAATTAAGCATCTAAAATGATCTTTATTTGTATGTTTTCTGAGGAGTACCTTTTCTCTGCTCGCTTCTGCTTCTCAACACAAGCTGTAGGTCTATCGTTGCAAAGCATTCCAGCTTTGTGAATATTCATATTCTCAATGACATGAGTCCAAATCACAGAAATATGATTTTCAAACCCATGCTGATGAAAACACTGACATTTGCAAAGCTTTCCGCGAGCGCGCGATCTCCCTTATAAAGTACATTATTGTGAAATATGTCTTGGCGAGAATCACACAATCATATCTGTTATGTCTTTCATTAATGTTTAGTTAATGGTTGGGGAAAACATTATATTTGATCCATGCATTACAGCAGGACTTAATGTAGATCTGTCTGTTAATCAAACATTAACAGAAAAGACGGAATCACTCGCTGCTCTCGATTAGTTTATTTGCATCTTTGTTCTTATTTTTAATAACAAAGATAAAATAAAAAATAGCTACATTTAGTTGATTTCAATTCTCTGTATGTATGTACGGTACATGTGGCAGAATTGACAATAAAGCTGACTTTGACTTTGATATTGTGATTAATAATATAGTAATTATTATTAGTTGCTTAGTGATTTTGCTTTGAAAACTTTAACTCTATTTTCCTCAGAATCAGATCTGCTTCTATTGCCTTCAAACGCTGTCGCTCAGTCATTTTGTGTCCGATTCCAACAAGTCATATATTATTTTGAAGGTATTTTAATGGAGAATGTGAAAATAAAAAGAACTCGTTTGCGCATTCAGACTCATTTTGCTTGCACGGGTCACATATGTTGTGATTCAAGGGTCGAAGCACCAAATGTTGAGCCCCTCACAACACCTCATCAATCATATTAATAATAATAATCAGTGTATCATTATGCCCCCCCCCCCCTCGCCAAGGGCCCCTGTTACTCAGTTCCACTATTATACCCTGTTTCTCTTCATACCTTTCTCTTGTAATAGTGTCTTTCTCTTGTAACCATTTCATTTTCATTCCATCTGAACTTCACACGCCATCAGAATCACATAATCGCAAACAAGCACAGAAACACACGTCTCATTGCTCTGAGACACGTGACAAATCAAAACGATATGTTCTAAATCAGCCCAAAATATCAAAGATGTTTAATATCGTCTGACTGGATGGACTCAGACTCTGTGAAATACATCAACTCAAATCTGAAAACTGGTCTGATCTTCAACAGATGACTGTAAAATTGGGCACAAACGAGGGCAGAAGTGCTGTGGTGTATTCCAGCTTTACCGGAGCATTCACCCTCACTAGTGAACGTTCTGTCGTCATTCACTCGCCCTCGTGTCGCTCACAGAATATACTGTAGGATAGTTTGCTGATGAATGCATGGAAATGCAAAGCATGTATGATTATCTGCACGTTCTGCTAAACGTCTCATGTTCCACTGAAGAATCAAAGTCACGAGGTCGAGTCAAAGAGGACAGAATCTCCGCTCATTCTTAAAGCAAACGTCTCACCAGCTCTCATCCATAGACTGTAATGGACGTAGTGTCCGTGACGTCACCCGTAGGTTCCTAAAGAGCATTTTTGAAGCTCAAAGTGGGCGGATCCGGCCGTCGCGTCACTCCCGGAGAATCGAAAATGGGCAAAAAGGCGGGATGTGGGTGGAGCTTGTTGCTGAAACCACGCCCACCTAGCGGCAATCCACCTGTCACTCAAGTGACCACGCCCTTAATTATGCAGAGCTTTAAAGCTTGATATAATTTAAACGGATGCGTTCACCCCCCTCACAGTTGTCACGAAGGGTAAAATTAGCTATATAAACCAAAATAATTTTTTGAACCAGGCTGTAAACATATTTTTTTCTGCTGTAAAGTTGGGTATTTTAACATGGGATCGACTCACTTTTGCAGCCAGTTGATGAATTACAGTTTAAGTCACTTCTGTGTTGGGTTCACGAGAGAGAGCGGGAGGTTGCCGCTTGCTCTCATCACATCTGAATGACATCATTTCCTGTTTCCTGCTGATTCACGCTCACTAATCATGTCTCTCGTTCCTCCAGTCTTTGACCAACTAGATCTGGTGACGTATGAAGAGGTGGTGAAGCTGCCGGCGTTCAAGAGGAAAACACTGGTGCTGCTGGGTAAGCGCTCACTTCTATTTATTTCTATACGATACAGATCGATTCAAAGCAGCTTAATAGAAATAAACAAGAGATAATGTTGCAGAATCCATCAGTTATGACAGATTACCCAGTCATTGTTCAGGAGTCAAATCAGCTTTATTTATATAGCAGCTTTACAGTATTAAAGGGATAGTTCTCTATACTAGTTAGTTAATTACTCGCCCTCATGTAAGACCTTTAGTACACAAATTAAGATATTTTTAACGAACTCCATAGACAGCAAGGATCCAAACACGATCAAGGCTCAGAAACGTAGCGAGGACATCGTTAAAATAATCCATGTGACATCAGTGGCTAAAAAAACTAACAAAAATAACGAGTTTATTCAACAATTCGTCTCCTCCGAGTCAGCCTATAGCACCATTTTGGAGAATATCACATATGGATACATTGTTTACGCTTTGATCTGAATGTAAACAATGTATCCGCGTACATACGTTGCATACGCTGTATGTGATACTCTCCAAAATGTCTCTCTAGGGTGACACGGATTGTTGAATAAACTCGTTATTATTGTTTTCTTTGCGCACTAAAAGTATTCTCGTAGCTTCGTAAAATTACGGTTGAGCCTCTGATGTCACATGGACTATTTTAACGATGTCTTTGCTACATTTCTGAGCCTTGATTGTGTTAATTGCTGTCTATGGAGGGACAGAGAGCTCATCAGAAATATCTTAATTTGTGTTCTGAAGATTAAAAATATATCTGAAGGTCTTACGGGTTTGTAACGACATGATGGTGAGTAATTAATGACAGAATTTTAATTTTTGGGTGAACTATACAAATAAGAAAAACATTCAGTAATGCAAAAGGACAACAGTAAACACTCAATTTTCAGTTAAAGGCATTGAATTCAGTGACGTCATCGTCCAGTTCAGCTCTAGTAGTAACTGATTCTTCATGATGTCTGCAGGAGCTCACGGCGTCGGCCGGAGACACATCAAGAACACTCTCATGGCAAAACATCCCGACAGATTCGCATATCCCATCCCACGTAAGAGCCGCTCCGTCACGCGTGATGCATCTCGCCGTGAGCCGCCCGTCACTGACCGCTCGCTCTCTCCCCGACAGACACCACCAGACCTCCGAAGAAGGACGAGGAGAACGGCAAGAACTACTTCTTCGTGTCACATGACCAGATGATGCAGGACATCTCCAACAACGATTACCTGGAGTACGGCAGCCACGAGGATGCCATGTACGGCACGCGCCTCGAGACCATCCGCAAGATCCACGAGCAGGGCATGGTGGCCATCCTAGACGTGGAGCCGCAGGTACAGACGCATCTCTCATTCATGAGCCTGCAGCACCAGTCATAAGTAACACAGCTATATTTGTAGCAATAGCCAACAATACATTGTATGGCTCAAAATTATCCATTTTTCATGTATGCCAAAAATCATTAGGATATTAAGATCATGTTCCATGAAGATATTTAGTACATTTCCTACCATAAACGTAATTTTTGATTAGTAATATGCATTGCTAAGAACTTCATTTGAACAACTTTAAAGGTGATTTTCTCAATATTTAGATTTTTTTGCACCCTCAGATTTTCAAATAGTTGTATCTCAGCCAAATATCGTCCTATCATAACAAACCAAACATCAATGGAAAGCTATTTATTCATGGAAAGTAAAGGAAAAGACTCAACAGTTATCCAGGATTTCTGTGTGACATAACTAAGCATCTTACAGCACTAAACCTTCAGCTTCAGGGACGGAACCATGTGATCACGGACATGTATAATAATAATACGTTTAATTTGTATAGCGCCTTTCCCAAGCTCAAGGGCACAATGACAAAACAATATAAACAGTCAGTAAATACATAGATGGACAGTAGACATTGGCCACGTCCAGGACAATAGTACCATAGTAATAATACAGATAGTCAAGTACAGCAAACAATCAGATACAGCATTAAACCCTAGCGTAATGTATGATGCAGTGAAAGCTTTTCAAGCCAAGCTACGCCTATGAGATTCAGCTTATTATTCTGCTGTATGTTGAGATCTTTGTACTTGTCCTCGTGTTTCATCTCATAGTGCCGTCTTTAATTACGGCCACATTACCACCGCAAACAAGGCATACAGGTTTACCTCTAATGTCAACAAACATATACTCTGCCTCCACTTTTCGCTTGGCCATTTCTTTTTGAGAGATTTTAAGCACTGAACCATTTATCCGCCGAACACTGAGTAGGTTATGGCAACAGTGCAGCAGGGACGAGGGGCTGGTGCTGCGATCTGTTGCTTGGTGATTGGAGGTCATAACCGCACGGTAACTATTGTAGTGCATTATGGGATTTGTATGAGCGCTATACCAATAGACAAATGAAATTGTCGACCGATAGTGGATTTTACCGATACCGATAGCTAGGTTGGACCACACTGTCCGATACCGATTAATCAACCGATAGTTTTTAAAATGGATACTGAACGAAAACTAAAATAGAGCTTTGCTATTTTTAACAGTACTGAACCATACTTTGTAAATGAATACAAATTTTGTATTAATATTAATTATTATATTGATCATTAAAGTTATTTCATAGTTTACTAATCTTAAAAGAAACTTTAAAATTTAAAAATGAAGCCTATTAGTAATAGTAAATGTTGAAATGAACACACTAACACGGAACAATACTTCTACAGCTTTCATTAATGTTACAAATGGACTCTTATTGTTAAGTATTACCATTTCAACAGTCATGCTTAAAGATGTCCGTCTTGAAATACCTACACAAGGCCATATTAAAATTACATGCACAGGTTATTGATATTGTATGTGTACTCTCATATTTTATTTGCTGCTATTTTAGGATGCTGCATTATTATCTAATCAAAATATTAAAAAAATGCAAGTGACACACTGTGCAAAAGCGCAGCGCTGCGTCTTGGAGAAGTCACAGGTATCACACGCACACACCACACGCACACACACACACACACACACACACGCACACCACACGCACACACACACACACGCACGCACGCGCACACACACACACACCGCACGCACACACACACACGCACGCACACCACACGCACACACACACACACACACACACGGATGTTTTTCTCTGTTGCGGTGACTGTACTATTAATTTCTAACCATGTATAGAATTGTCCTGTTTTAGCTACTTTGACGGCATGGACAAGATTTGATCTGTACCAAATAAGCATGCCTCCCGAGTCTCTTCCTTGTGTCACTCCAGGCAGTTTGTCTCTCTCTATGTCTCTCTCTCTCTCTCTCTCTCTCTCTCTATGTCTCTCTCTCTCTCTCTCTCTCTCTCTCTCTCTCTCTCTCTCTCTATGTCTCTCTCTCTCTCTCTCTCTCTCTCTCTATGTCTCTCTCTCTCTCTCTCTCTCTCTCTCTCTATGTCTCTCTGTCTCTCTCTCTGTCTCTCTCTCTCTCTCTCTCTCTCTCTCTCTATGTCTCTCTCTCTCTCTCTCTCTCTCTCTCTCTCTCTCTCTCGTTGTGTGTTCTCAGGCTCTGAAGGTTTTGCGGACGGCTGAGTTTGCTCCGTACGTCATCTTCATCGCAGCACCGACCATCACTCCGGCGATGAACGAGGTGAGCGCCGCTGTCTCGTCACGTTTCATTGCATGCTGCATGCGTGTTTCTGTGTGTTGATTGTTTTCTCCTTGCGTCTCTGGGCTGCTCGCAGCTCCCTAGATGGTGCAGAAAACTGCCTGTAAGTAAAGACACGCGAGTCGCTCGAGGACAGCCGCTCCGCCTTCAGTCACACGCTAAAGAGCCGTTCACACAGAACACGTCTCTGCTTTGAAACACAAGACTCATGCGAGGAAATGCACTAGAGGCACGTATTTAACTTGAGCACTGTATTTTGAGAAGACGCTGCTATAGCATGCTTACGTAGGAAAACTGATACATATTAATCTTGTCTTTAAGGCCTGTTTACAGCAAGAACAATAACTATATTAGCATCCACACCAGCGGACGATATCGTACAGTGCATCCGGAAAGCACTTCACTTTTTACACATTACAGCCTTATTCCTCGTTATTTCTTTCGTTTTTTATTTTTAATAAATTTGCAAAGACTTCAAACGAACTTCTGTCACGTTGTCATTATGATGGGGTGTTGTGTGTAGGAAAATAATGAATTTAATCCATTTTTTTTAATAAGGCTGTAACATAACAAAATATGCAAAAAGTGAAGCGCTGTGATTTATTTTGTAATAATAATAATATTTTAATTTGTGATTGTTGCATCAAAATGCATCTCTGCATCAGTGTTTTGTGTTTGGATGAAATTCAGCATTAATTTCTATCTATGCATGTAAGGATTATTATAGTTAACTAAAATTAAAACCATTAAAAAACATTTTTGTTACTTGAAATAACATTAAATATTAAAAAACTATTTTTTTCAGCTAGTTGCCATGGCAACATTTCTCATTTTACTTTAGTTTACATTGATGTACTACAATAACAAAAACTAAAAGATGAATAAATACTATATAGACAAATATTTTTTTTAAACTAATACAAACAAAATGAAACCAGAAAATATACAATATTAGTGCCGTCAAATGATTAATCGCATCCAAAAGTTTGTTTACATGATATATGTATATTACGTTTATTTATTATGTTTATATACATACACACACTTACTGTATATATGTTGAAAATATTTACATGTATATAAATTTATAATTTTTTATTATATATAAAAATATATAATATATAAACATATTTTTCTTAAATATATACATGCATGTGTTTGTGTATATATACATATATATATATATATATACATACATAATAAATATACACAGAACATACTTATTTGGAAATAAAAAGATTTTTTTTTATTCAAAATAAAAGTTTTAGTTTACATGATGTGTGTAGTGTTTATTTATTATGTATATAAATACACACACGTACTGTATATAATTTTAAAATATTTACATGTATATAAATTTATATATTTTTATTATATATACATAACATGTTTTTCTTAAATGTGTATATGTTTGTATTTATATATATATATATATATAATAAATATACACAGTACACTTATTTTGAATAAGTTATTTTAAAATGTTTCAAAATAAAAGTTTTAGTTTACATGATGTGTGTAGTTTATTTATTATGTATATAAATGCACACATACTGTATATAATTTGAAAATATTTACATGTATATACATTTTTATATTTATATTATTATTTTTTATTATATATACATAACATATTTTCTTAAATATATACATGCATGTGTTTGTATTTATATATATATATATACATAATAAATATACACAGTACACACTTTGAAATAAAAATTAAAATAAGTTTCAATTTCAAAATAAAAGTCTTTGTTTACATGTGTGTAGTGTTTATTTATTATGTATATAAATACACACATACTGTATATATGTTGAAAATATTTACATGTATATTTATATTATATTTTTTATTATATATACATAACATATTTTCTTAAATATATACATGCATGTGTTTGTATTTATAAATATATACATAAATATACACAGTACACACTTACTTTGAAATAAAAAGTAAAATAAGTTTCAAAATTTCAAAATAAAAGTTTGTTTACATGCTATAAGTGTGTTCTGTGTATATTTATTATGTATGTATAAATACACA
Organism: Aspiorhynchus laticeps; assembly: GCA_023376895.1. Taxonomy (NCBI): domain Eukaryota; kingdom Metazoa; phylum Chordata; class Actinopteri; order Cypriniformes; family Cyprinidae; genus Aspiorhynchus; species Aspiorhynchus laticeps. The sequence goes on from CM041803.1 coordinate 1,906,084, forward strand.
CATACTGTATATAATTTGAAAATATTTACATGTATATAAATTTATATATTTATATTATTATTTTTTATTATATATACATAACATATTTTCTTAAATATATACAGTATGTGTGTATTTATACATACATAATAAATATACACAGTACACACTTTGAAATAAAAATTAAAATAAGTTTCAATTTCAAAATAAGTCATTTGTTTACATGATGTGTGTAGTGTTTATTTATTATGTATATAAATACACACATACTGTATATATGTTGAAAATATTTACATGTATATTTATATCATATTTTTATTATATATACATAACATATTTTTCTTAAATATATACATGCATGTTTTTGTATTTATATATATATATATATATATATATATATATATATATATATATATATATATATATATATATATATATACATAATAAATATACACAGTGCACACTTATTTTGAAATAAAAAGTAAAATAAAAGTTTCAAAATTTCAAAATAAAAGTTTGTTTACATGCTATAAGTGTGTACTGTGTATATTTATTATGCATGTATAAATACACACATACTGTATATATTTTGAAAATATTTACATGTATATAAAGTTATATATTTATATTATATATACATAACATTTTTCTTATATACATGCATGTGTTTGTATTTATATATACATAATAAATATACACAGTACACTTATTTCGGATGCGATTAATCGTTTGACAGCACTAATAAGAATAAAAACTCGTAATATGAATAATAATGGCATGACTGAACACACACGGAGCTGCTGTGCTGGAACGACTCGCTCAGACGGAAGCGTGTTTGTGCTAGCTAGCGTGTTAGCCGCGTGTCGGAGGCTGATGTTGTGTGTGTGTTCTCATCAGGACGAGTCTCTCCAGCGGCTGCAGAAGGAGTCGGAGACGCTGCAGCACTCTTACACGCATTGCTTCGATCAGACGATCATCAATAACGAGATCGACGACACGATCCGTCTGCTGGAGGAGGCCATCGATCTGGTGTCCAGCACTGCGCAGTGGGTGCCGGTGTCCTGGGTGTACTAGCATCACACACACTACCACTGCGTAGAGTTGTATATATCTATACATATATAAATATCTATAAATATGAATATATAAGTCATAGATATGGTCCTGTATTAATAACAAGAGGTTGGTGAGATTTTATACGGTTTGTTTTTAAACGTACGAGACTTAGAGCACAGTGGGGGAGGAGCCTATTATCATGTGGGCGTGGCTACGTGACTCCGCCCACTTGCCTGCAGTATATAAGCACAGCTGACTCTCTCTCTCACACTCTCACGGACGTTTCATCAACTCTGTTTACAGATGTAGGTTTGCACAAAGCCCAGCGCTCTTCCTCTAGATGTGTGTGTCCAGATCCACCTCCGAGCGGACCCCCCGTGTAGTGACGTGTTTGTAAAGTGTCCTGGATTTGATTTCATGTGCAGAACGAAGAGGACAATATCCATTCAGAAATGTGCCGTCTTAAAGAGTATTATCGTTTGACTCCGAGAAAACCGAGAGGATTTTATTGTGTAACTGTTTCAATGGTGCGTACATTTGCGGTTGAAATGAAGTAGTGTGTGCATAAACGACTGGACGGACTGTGAGCTCTTCATTTCGTATTGCCGTGTAAATTCCTCTGCAAATGCTCTTCAGTATGTTTGTTTGTTTGTTTTTTATCTATTTCCTTTCATGTGTTGAAAAAGTAAATTGCTTTTGAAATCAGCTCATGCATGTTGTTTTTATGCCATGATGATGATGGTTTGAGAACTGCTCTTTTCCTCCAGCAGATGGCGCTGTTTCACTCGCATGCACATCATATCTCACATAACAATACTCAGGAACACATCTAAATTCAGTCACATACATCCAGGGCTGTCCCGAGTGGGGTGAAAGGTGGTGATGATTATAGAGGCCCCACAGTGATTTCAACTGACTGGCTGAGGCCACTCAAGACAGATGATGGGCCACTGCTGCACGTCATTCCTAAAGCTTATCAATTGCACGTGTTTTGCCAATTTAAACATTCAAAAGCATTTAAGCACAAGATGCAAAAGAACTGGAGCGAGCTCTCCCTTGTGTCCTCCTGCACCTGAATGAACAAATACACCTCGCCAGTTAGACATACAGCCGTGCCCAAAAGTTTTAAGAATGACACAAATATTAATTTTCAAAGTCTGCTGCTTCAGTGTTTTTAGATCTTTTTGTCAGATGTTACTATGGTAACTAAGGAGAGACCCCCCACATGATTGTAAAGCGCTTTGGGTGTATGGCAATACACAATAAAAGCGCTATATAAATGCATCATTCATTCATGGTAACTGAAGTATAATTACAAGAATTTCATAATGATAATTACATTAAGTTTATGCAAAGACTCAATATTTGCAGTGTTAACTCTTTAATAATGCTGTTTCGGTATTTTGACCTTGTCTGAAACCTGACTGATATTTCTCCCGAACACTATATTCATCCAAAAATTAAGCTGTTGCAGTACAACTTTAAAAAAAAATCTTACTTAAAACTAAAATATTAGAAATGGGCCTATAGTTTTGTTTAAGTTAAGCATTAGGAAAAATGCCTGTTTATAGTGAATCATTTACTATATCAATCAAACAGTGTGAAACCTTTTTGTGTATAATCAAGAAGTCTGGAAGAGGATAATTTGCATTAGTGTCATGAACATTTCCATTTTATGGTCTGGATAACTTAATTCATCCATGAAAGAATGATCAGTATGATATGGGTTCGAATCTGTATTATCTTATTATAAAACATTTACCAAAATCTTCACATATAGTTACGGAGAGCTGTTCTAGACTAGAATCGTAAGACCCCCGGGGTCTGAGGGCGACCCTGGAGAAGTCTTGACATGTCCTGACATTTGTGCTTTTTCACTATCGTGTAGTAGTAGTAGCCCTTTATTGTCACTAGTCACAAGTACCAGCGAAATTAGCCATCAACCTGTCCATATATACATACATACAATATGACAAGGGGGTAGACAGGACAGGAAGACAGCATACATAAGATATACAGCATACATAAGGTGAGAGAGGAGAAAAAAAAACAACCCCCAGACTATGCTCCTTTTGGGAGTACAGTGTGAGAACAGGAAAAAAACACCTCAGCAACAAAAAGCACATAATCACAACATAGACACACGACTTTGCAACAGGGGAGGTAATCCAGCTCTGGCAAGCAGCCATCCGGTCCTGCAGCTGAGTTTAGCGCTGGTCCCAGACCCGCTTGTCAGGCTGGCGGTTCAAAGCGACGGAGGCGTGGGATCGGGATTGGGGGAAGTGAATGCATATGTGTGTGTATTTTGTAATAGTTTGTAATCAGTATGTGTGTGTGTATGTGTAATCAGCAGGTGTCTGAGGAATGGGGGAGGAACGCAGAGAGCGTCTCCCTGCGGTGCTTCTCAGGGTTGATTTCCCAACTTGGCCAAGGCCAGTGCTGGTTGAGGGGAGCCGGAAAAGATAAGATTGTGCTTGTTTAGTCTTAGGGCGAGTAACCACATTCCAATTCCACGGCTACTCTTATTGTCCGTTCTGGTCTCCGTCAATTTTCCTCTGCAAAGCCGTGAGCTTCTCCGTGATAGAATCCATATTGCGGTTAATAGTCTCAGTCTCAATGCTGACCGCTCTTCCCACTGCTTCAATCATGACGGGCAGCCTTGTGAGACTTTGAACAGCTGTTCCCGTTTTCTGAATTCTTCGATAACCCAGGGCAAAGCCTGGGTTAGTCTACACTTGAACCATTTTCCTGATAACTTTAGTCTCATACTCCCCCTGGATGCAGGTGTCCTCATGAGCCATTCATCATACTCGTTTGTGCCATATATTCTTGGAAGTTCACTCTAGTCAGGGTCGGTTCTAGATATTAGGAGGCCCTAGGCTAAATTCATGTTGGAATGATGCCCACTTTAAACAAATATGATTTCAAACCTTTTTATTTATACAGCATTTAATTTGAAATTTTGCATATTTTTACTTATACAGTACAAAAGTTTGGACACATTACTATTTTAATGTTTTTAAAGAAGTATCTTATGCTCATCAAGCCTGGACTTATTTGATCAAAAATACAGAGACATTTTACTATACTTTAAAATATATTTCTGTGATGCATTTTCATCAGCCATTACTGCAGTTTTCAGTGTCACATGATCTTCAGAAATCATTCTAATATGCTCATTTATTATCAATGTTAAACAGTGCTTAATGTTTATTTTATAACCTGTGATCTTTTTTCAGGATTTGTTGATTATTAAAAATATATATATATATTAGGGATGTCAATGATTAATCGACGATCGATTAATTGTCGATAAGAGACGTAATCGATTAAAGCTATGGATGGTCGATTAAGCAGTTTCATGTTGGGGTGCGTGCGGTGAAGGGGCTGGATCTTACACCAAAATGATTTACTAATGTACAAACTACGCTTTTAATATGATCCAAATTTAAAAGTACATTAAAACAGATACAGTACAAAGTTCTTTTGTATTGAAATGTAGTAATAAGGCATGTTCAATCATAATTTCTCTAGATAATAGTTGCATATCGGGCACTTCGCTTCGGGCACAACTTGTTAATTCGTTCCTACGACATATTAATTTGTGGCAGCTGTCCGTGTTTCATTAATTTGTTCATCTAGAAAACCCATGATTTAACTTAAATGCGGGAACAATTTAAGTCATAGTAACGAATTCTTAATTCATGGCCACGAATCTTTCATTTCCCCCCCCCCACACACACACGTTTACCACAGTAAGAGATGTGAACAACAATAAAATAAACCTGCAGGGTGAGATTTGGGAAAAGAAATAAATATTAAATTCGTGACCATCCGGACAAACAGAACACAAAGCCGCATATGACTTGATTTAAATGTATGCGCTCGAACAGCATGAATCCGAAAGCATGGTCGCGTCGTCGCGATGTAACTTAACCAATTATTTCTTGTATTAAAACAAAGCTTTGTACCTCACTTGTGTCATAATACTCACATTAAAATGTTTCAGATGGGTAACAGTGTGTTTGTAGCACCGCCGGTGGTTCTGGAAGCGGATCACTGACCGCACGCGTTTGGGATCATTTTGTTTGAAATCCCGATAATGTATATTTTGTAACGTGTATATATAAAATAAATTAAGAGCACCATGAAACCATTTAAAAAGGCGCATTCAGCGGTCTCCGTGACTGAATATGAAACAGCACACAATAATGATCCCGTGCGTAACTACAGCGCTCTCTATCTTTTATCAACTGGTCAGATAACCAGAGGCCCCTGGGCTACAGCATTACGCTACGCCCCCCTACCCCAGAAAACATGTTTTTTTTTATTTTAAAGCTTCCTGACTTATGTCAAATTTCGATTTTTTTTTTTTTTTTCTTGTTAATATGCCAGTTAACATTCACAACACTGTTCTGCGTAAAATGTGAATATGCAAATTCACTCTTTGCCACAAAGTGGGCTTGAGAACTGCAGAATGTGTTACATAACACTATTACAGGCTTTATATGGAGGTAATATGAAAAGAAAATGCCATCAAAACTTTCCTGGCTGAAATGTGAGTTTACAGGTCTGATTTAAACACCATAAATCACACAAAATATTCATTATTCATCATCAGTAGAACAAAACATGTTGGCATAAATGTGGATTGTTTGGTGATTCCTAACTGCGGTTTTATTTTGAAACATGCCGTGCTCGTGTTTAATTAATTAAATCACAGCCGTATAAAGTTTAATGATCACATTTAAGCAATATGACGATTCCTATTTTTCCATCCCTGGATTTAAAACTGAGACTTTGAAGCAGCACCTTAATCTAAAACCTTCATCTGACACAGATTACATCCACACAAACTCGCTCTGTATGATGTTACAGAAAGTAGTCCGGTCCAGTTCCTTTCACACAGCAGTGTTGTTTCTCTTGTTAATCTGCACGTTAACATAGACACTCTTGTGCTGGGCTACTTTACTAGTGAATGCATTGATTGTGCGTTCCGCTTACAGTATATCGGTGAAACACGTGGAACATACCAACTACACAAACTGTGGGGGGACCCAAAATTAACCATAGGCTACTACAACCAGGGCATCGCTGAAAACGAGTATGTGTGTTTGTTTACAGAATGCTGTTGTCACTGCTGCAAACTCCCATACAAATAATTATCGAAAAATATAATTTCCCTGCAGCCAGTGGGTCCCCTTTCCAGTGTAGGCCCCTGGGCTTCAGCCCCTTGCATTAATGCGCCCCTGCAAATGATCTTAATCACATCCATTCATTTTACCATCCTGCCACTAGCCTTTTATTTAGATTAAAAACCCTTTTCATTCGGGTGAGGAAGCTGGTGTTTTGAGTGGCATTGGCACATCTTGTTATGCCGGTGACTATATGCTACTGCAATAGATGCATTTTGCAGTAGTTAAGGTTAATGATTAATTGATTGTTAATTTAAACGATGATCGATTATGAAAATGATCGAAAATTGAAATCCCTAGTGGGTATCATATAAAAAGTACAAAATTGTATTAATACATAGTTAAATTTAAAGAAAGAAGAACAAAATCACATTAAAATAGCATCCGTTGTACAAGGCAGCGGCTGGTTAGAGGTGCATGGCTGACAACGGTTTCAAATAAACAAAAATAACAAAAGACACATACACAACACTTTACATTAGAGCTGTCGCGATTCATCGATTTTGAAAAATCGTCGACTTCATTTTGCTTGCGTCGACTAACCGGCAGAATACCGGAAGTGCCGCATTTCACGGACGAGAATCCATAAATCACATTATTAGACTATTTTCCAAGGCTGCATGACATTAACCCCATTTAAAAATCATAACTAAGCATAATTGTGAATTCACAAAAGCTATGATTTAATTAAATAATTATATGCCATGCAGTTCTAACACAGTATATGCACTTTAATTATTTACATGCGTGTAGGTTAAGTACATGCGTCACAGAGTAGTTCCACAGAAACTGTTATTATTCACACGTGTGGAGCGTCTCAAACTCCATCTCTGCATGTTGTTGTGAGTTTGGGTTAATTATAACGTTCATCGGGGAACACAACATGCGCCATTTCATCAGATGTGTAAGATAAATCATTTATAAATCTACACAAACACAGGAGAATACATCGCGATTTCAAAATAAAAGCTCAAACTCACATTTTGATGTCCACATATTCATTTAATTACAGTGGCTATAGCATTTCTGTCCTAAAAAAATGGCCAAATATGAAAGATTAAGTGGACATTTGAATTAAATGGTGCTTGGTCAATATTAAACAAGGTTTAGATCGCGCAGTAATGTTTAATAATAATCATCAGGCTGTCGGCGCCCCCTGCAGGCCTTTGTTGTTATGCGTAATGTACATTAGCTCTATTGTTTATAATACATTATGTATTTTAACAGTTTTGTTCAATAAAACCATATGATTTTTTGCTTTTGATACTTTATTTGAACTAATTATTATTGCATCATTGCAATTATATATGTATTTTAAGTCATTTTAAAAGCTATTGTTCATTTACATCTATTTTTATTACCACAAAAACATTATTATAATTATAGGGCCCTATGAAATCCGTTTTATTTCCAAATTCAGTTTTTTCCATTCTCTGTTTTAATGGTTAAATTACATTTTATTAATCAAAAAGCCTGTCTAATTAATTGAGTTTTACAGTTTTATCTGTACCAAATTCTTATTTTGTAACATAACATATCTTATTTTTATATTTATTTTATTTTTTTGTGATTGGCTGTCATGCACATTCTTTTATTCTTTATATCTTATTTTTTATTCATTTTATTTTATGTATACTTCCCTTGTGTTGTATTTTTCAATATTTGCACCGTCCATGGAGCGGACCCGACTCTCATTTCACTGCTGGTTATACAATCTCTGTATAGTCGTGTATGTGACAAATAAAACTTGAAACTTTTCTGGATTCCATTTTAATGGTTCCATAAATTTTTTAAAAAATTTTTTCAGAAATACTGCACATTTACATTTTTCTCCTAAATAAATTCTGGTAAATAATATTTCTGGTAAATACTCTATTTAAAATACTGATTATAATGTTATTATTAGACTAGAACACATGGATATGTTGTGATTCTCACACTATAATACTGAACTCTGTTGCACTTTACTTTTGCTTTAAAAAAGGATTTCATAGAAATTTGGATTTAATTTGGTTTAATAAAATATTCTTAAGTAAAAAAAAAAAAAGGTGGGAAATTAATCGTTTAGATTAATCGATTAATCTAAAGTAGTCGATAGATTAATCGAAATAAACAGTCGTTAGTGGCAGCCCTACTTTACATAACTAATATTTGCACAACTCACAAAAACACAAAACTACACAAACTTACAGGGCTGAGGTTCACCACAGGAGGAGTGATCACCACGCTAGTTATCCAAAAGCACACGGTCTCACACACACCACCGTGCACTCAGATCACACAACCAAAACACTTCAAAAGTGTCACACGGCAAACATTGGATGAGCACCACCACCACAAGAGATCCTTCACCCGTGGGACCCCAGCACCTGAAAGGAAATCAAAAATAAATAAACAAATTTCAAAACATAAATTACAATAAACCACAGTTTGATGGTGTCACAGTATAGTCATGGAGCAGACAATAATAATAATGATTAAGCAGTCACACATCAAAATCACAAACGATATACAAATATTCAAACGATAGAAAAAAACATTAACTCAATTCGAACAACAGGGGAGACAAGCTCACACGGTGCAAACACATAGTTTTGTGTTCCTGTTCCAAAAATAAGTGAGCGTCAACCCCAAAATAAAAGCAAACTATAAATCAATGAAACCAGACAGCAACAATCCCCTCTATTAGTTGAAAGATAACGGCGTTCTCGCAGTGTGGCAGCAGAGAAGCGACAAGGCTGTAACTATAGCGACAGCAGAGAAAACGATCGCCACGAACGAGAGGGAGAATCCTGAGCCAAATACAAACAAAACAATCACTAAGATTTATGCATCACCTGCTAAAATTCTCAGCTCATAACTACATGCACGACGACACTTACCGGAAAAGGGCAATGTGCTCTATTATCCCTTCACAGGCACGGGTACACAGCATTCATAAAAACCGCCGTTTAACTGGGATTCTGCACATCAGCCCATCCCCAAGCGAAGCTAAACAATCTGCTTTCCACAGAACAGTTCGCACATACCTGAGAGGTGAGCAGTCTTAGAATCCACTTAATGAAACAAGCCGAAGGAAACAACGAGGGGAAAAGACAAGTTAGAACACAACAATGAATCATTAATGCCAAAGGCACATTAACTAGAAGCGAAACTGCTACATGCTAACGGCACATACCTGCAGCTACTGTCAACAACAGAAAGGGGAGGAGCCGGACGTGACGCATCACAGGCTATAGCCAACCAGCTCTTAAATAGGCGGAACTCCTCGCTGATAGGTGCTCACCAATGTCAATCACCACCACTCATCTCATTCATTCGGTTACAATCCACCCACAGCTTCTGCACCGGCGCCTCGACGGTGAACTAAACAGAACCTACACTCTGAACCCTCAGTTCCAAGGCCGGAACCAAGCAACAGCTGTACTACCCACTATACTAGACACTGTACCTGCCCCCAATGATCGTGAGAGGTGATGAATATTAGGGTACTTCCCAGCAGTACTCCTTCCAGTCCTCCTGACCACAGCAGAACCTGAAGGAAGACTCATTACAGGCTGCAAGATCACCTCTGTCTCAAGAATTTCTTCTGCCCTCTGGGCTTCACCAGATGGTACCTCCTTAGACCTCTGAGGGACAGAACCTGCCTACTACTAAATTGCAGTGTTTCCTGCACCAAGACAAACAAGTCTCCCATCATCTAACTCCTCCTCTCTGCGAACCTCAACTATGCTGATGTGCCAGAGTCTCTTCACGTCTCTGCCGATCTGTCAGAGTCACACCACGTCACAGCTGATCATCCAGGGTCCTGTAACGTCCTGTCCCTCACACCCAGATATTCAAGGTCAGTTCTTCGATTTCCTAGTCTGGTATCCAGTGTGAGAGATGTTCCGCTGGTGTCTGCACGCGCAGCTGGTATTCCCAAATCCACACACTCCAACCCTTATGTTCCTGAACTGATTTCCCTGTCTGAAGCGATTCCCATGATGGGGATTGCTTTATGTTGCGTTTGGGCTGCGTACACCACCACAGAACTGCTCGAGGTGGCGAAGTCCACTGTGATGTCTCCAGAGGTGGCGGCGCATGCTGCAGAACCTCCCGAAGCGGCGGTGCTCGCTTCAGCTCCTTGCATGGTGGTGGCGCCCAGCAATTCATATCCAGCTCGTCATATCACGGTCGAAGGAACCGTAGATGAGCACTGTCCCTATCCTGTTAATGAACTCTACCTGTTTCCTGATGTTACCACTGTAGAACCTCCAGAGGTGGCGGCGTCTGCTGCAGAACCTTCAGAGGTGTCAGTGGTAAACGCCTATGAATCCTTGTCCTGCCCTGTCACGGCTATGGAGGCCGTCTGTGAACTCTTGCCTTGCTTTGAGCTGGCCATGGAGGCCAATAATGAACATTCCTTTGCTCATGTCACGGCCACGGAGGCCGTTTTTGAACATTTGTACCGTTCTGAACCAGCCATGGTGGCTGATTGTGAACTGTCTGTCCATCTCGTCTCAACTAATGTGTCTGATTCTGAACTGTCTATCCTGCCTGTCTCTGGCAAGAAATCTACACCTGAACTGTCTACCATGAACTCAGAAACTGTAAATGCACCCCATATCTGTCCCATTAACCCTATCACTGCCATGGAAACCTTAAATGAACCTTCTGTAGGCCCTGTTAACCCTGTCATTGCCAAAGACAACATTAGTGAGCTATCTGTCTGTCCGGTTTCAACCAATGAATCTGAGTTTGCCTGTTCAGTTGTCAATAATGCTTCTGATTTTGAATTGCCTGTCTATCCAGTCACTGTCAATGAGTCAGGTCTTAAGCTGTCTTCCTGTCCAGTTCCAGTCAATGACTTAAATTTAGAATTTTCTGCCTGTCCAGCTTTGATCAGGAAGTTTCCTTATGGACTGTCTGCCCTCTCAGTTGCCACCAGGGAAAATATTGATGGACTTCCTATGTTCCCTGCCTTGGTTCTTGAGTCCGTACATGCTTTCTCTGTCTCTCGTGTCTCAGTTTTCCCTAGGTCCCAGTCTCTACCAGGGGTTGCTGTTCCGTCTGCTCCGCCGTGGTGGTCTTCTACTCCGCCCTGGTGGGCTCCAGTCCCATCCGCTCCGCCCTGGAGGGCTCCTGTCCCACCTGATCCACCCTGGTGGGCTCCTGCTCTGTCTGCTCCGCCCTGGTGGGCTCCTGTACCATCTACTCTGCCCTGGTGGGCTCCTGTTCCATCCTGGTCTCCGGTTCCGCTCTGGTTCCCTGCTCCGCCTTGGTTCTCTGCTCTGCCCTGGCTTCCTGCTTCGCCGGTTCTGCCTGGGTGTCCTGCTCGGCCGGCTCAGCCTCAGTCCCCGGTCTTCCCGCTTCCACGTGGACCTGGCCCTCCGTCCCTCCCCCTGTTCCGCCTCCGCTCCACCTCCCTCCTGGATTTTATTAAGGTAGGAGCGTCTGGAAGCCGCTCCTTGGGGGTGGGCTATGTCACGAATCCGGTCTATGAACTTCTGTTTATTCACCACCAGAGGTCACTCGCTCACCACATTGACTCTTGCATCACACTAACTGTTGCAGGTCACCCATGGACTACATTTCCCATCATCCACTTTCTCTCTGTGATCGCCGAGTATTGTATAACGTATATCACTCTCCTAGCGATAGCTACTCTACGGCAGCGGTTTTCAACTCCAGTCCTCACGCCCCCCCGCTCTGCACATTTTGTATGTTTCTCTCTTCACTTCAGACCTTTGTTCTATTCGACCGTAAGTGCCCTGCGAAGTGGACTTCACAGGATATTCCGCCATCATTCCAGTTCGAAGCGAGCGTATATGTTCCATTCAAAGGGCATTGAAGTGTGCGAGACGTGAATTTAAATTGGATTTATTTACAGAGGTATATTTTGTCACACTTCACTAGTAAGTTTCGTCTGTGTGTGATGACGCTGGCGTAGCGCAAATCCGTGAATAAATCAGTGAATAAATAAGTTCCGAAGTGAAGTAAACGTCAACGGATTTCTCATGCTTAGGGAGTAGGGAGCAATGAACACTGTGTAGGGAGCATGTCAATCGGAACACAGTTCATTCATGGAACTTTCTTCTAATGAGCTGATGATCTGAATCAGGTGTGTTTAAACAACAGAGACATGCAAAATGTGCAGAGCGGGGGGGCGCGAGGACTGGAGTTGAAAACCGCTGCTCTACGGAGCCTTAACTAGTAGTCTTAGTCTTGCCTTGTGTATTTGCTAGTGTTTTGATATCTGCCCGTGTTTCCTGGATTAACCCTTTGCCTTGCCGTTCGGACTCTGTTTGCCCCTCGTTTGGATTATTGCTCGTGTACCTGGATTATCTCTCTGCCTTGCCCTTGGATATTGTTTGCCGATCATCGACCCACGCTTTCCCTAGGATTACTGTGTGTCTTGCCCGTGCCATACCTGTTTGCTGTTTATTGACCCTGCCTGTATTATGACCATGTTTTGAAATAAAGCCTTGCACATGGATCCGCACGTCTCACGTCTCGTTCGCCCCGTAACAGCAGCATTAAAGGGAAGTAGATTGTGTTTTTTGGGGGATTTTTCTTTTATTAAGTAAGTTAATTTCTTTCCGATTAGTTAATGCATGGTTTGGTTCGTTATTTTTGGGCTCCCACTACCTGCGGTAAACTGGATTATATTTTCACCACTTATACTTTATTTCTCTTCTTGTCTGTTAAATAAATTGTCGCTTAATGGCAATCATTTTTTTTTGAACAACAAAACAGTGTTGTGTCATGATTCTGGGTCTGGAGACGGGTACATCAACGTTTCTCCTCCCTTTTGTTAGTTTCTATTTGATCCCCTAGAAAAAACTAAAAAAAGAAACTTAGAAACGTAAAAATATATTATTGCAAAAGTTCCTTCAGTGATGTGATACTCTAAAAGACTTTATGAAGTCATTATTAGCAATGTATGGTTCATGAATGAATCATTCTAATCATCTCACATCTCGAGTTTTACTGCTTAATGTTCTGTAGGGATTTAAAGGGTTTCTGTTATCGGTGTTTTTTGGGTTACGTTTAAGGAAAGGTTATGTAAATTTTTTACACTTAGTTTAAATTAGGGTACTTTGATTTTACTTTTTATTTTTACAGTGTATCTGAGGATATAGGGTTAGGGTTAGTTAGTATCTGAGGATATAGGGTTAGGGTTAGTTAGTATCTGAGGATATAGGGTTAGGCTTAGTTAGTATCTGAGGATATAGGGTTAGGCTTAGTTGGTATCTGAGGATATAGGGTTAGGCTTAGTTAGTATCTGAGGATATAGGGTTAGGGTTAGTTAGTATCTGAGGATATAGGGTTAGGCTTAGTTAGTATCTGAGGATATAGGGTTAGGCTTAGTTGGTATCTGAGGATATAGGGTTAGGCTTAGTTAGTATCTGAGGATATAGGGTTAGGCTTAGTTGGTATCTGAGGAATTAGGGTTAGGCTTAGTTGGTATCTGAGGATATAGGGTTAGGCTTAGTTGGTATCTGAGGATATAGGGTTAGGCTTAGTTGGTATCTGAGGATATAGGGTTAGGCTTAGTATCTGAGGATATAGGGTTAGGGTTAGTTGGTATCTGAGGATATAGGGTTAGGCTTAGTTGGTATCTGAGGATATAGGGTTAGGCTTAGTTGGTATCTGAGGATATAGGGTTAGGCTTAGTTAGTATCTGAGGATATAGGGTTAGGCTTAGTTGGTATCTGAGGATATAGGGTTAGGCTTAGTTAGTATCTGAGGATATAGGGTTAGGCTTAGTTGGTATCTGAGGATATAGGGTTAGGCTTAGTTGGTATCTGAGGATATAGGGTTAGGCTTAGTATCTGAGGATATAGGGTTAGGCTTAGTTAGTATCTGAGGATATAGGGTTAGGCTTAGTTAGTATCTGAGGATATAGGGTTAGGCTTAGTTAGTATCTGAGGATATAGGGTTAGGCTTAGTTAGTATCTGAGGATATATTTTTGGCAAGTATCAGCATCATGACTTGCATCTCAAAAGTATTTGAACTATTGTGTGAATTAGAGGTCCTTGCCAGTAAAAACAGATCATGTTCTGAACTGACATGTTCAACATGCAGGTTGACTAATGTGTTCTTAAGAACTTCTCAGAAAGGTGTGTTTTTCTTATGAATAGCTGCATTTTCCTCATTTCTGGGAACTAAAATTTTTTCAAAATTAAAACTTATTAAAAGATTTGCAAAATTAATTTGATTATAAAATAATAAATTTTTAAATAAAATGAATTGTTTTTTATTTTTATTACCCTTAATTTCCTTTGGAAAAGTTTTTATTTTTGATGAAAACATTTAATAAAGATAGTTAATAACATTTTATTTATTTGGGTCTTACTCTAAATTTCTTTTAAAAATGCTTTATATCTTTCATGTGGGCAATTACTATTGTTGTTTATTGATCAACTAGTCTACTGTAGGTTCACTGAATCAACAATGAAACTAATGAAAATTTAATCTTTCAATACTATTAATTACACATTCCTATCTATTGTGCATTCTTTGACACAATATTGTAGAACTATGTAATAAAATTTGAACATGATTTTACTGACAATAATTCATGACTAAGTTGTCATCTTTGAATGAATTATTATAAATTTAGCTATCATGCAATTTTTCAGTCGAAAATTCAGTAGTTTAATAATTAAATAGAATGCTTTTATATTCATAAATCCCTAGCTTAGTGCACTCTAATTGTATCATAATTATTGCTTCAAGTGAAACTATTTCTTAGTTAGACATATGTCTTGACACTTGACTTGCTGTTCA
>CM041803.1:1921189-1926189 GCA_023376895.1 Aspiorhynchus laticeps
TAATGAGAGTGATTCCTGGTTAACATGTGAAATTAATGGTTCCTGTTTACTATTCATACTTGTTTTATTTATGACAACAGAAGATATAATGTGAGCAGCTTTATTGGGCATTCAGTTTTATTACAGTATGTGACATTTAGAACAGATCTTAAGTGCCAAAATTCGTCTGAATGCAAACTTGACGCAATGACGTCATGAATATGCAAATTAATATGTGACGCCACAAGTCTCAAACAATCATGTGGGAAACACTGAAGTAGATCAACAGATCAACAAAACTACGACTCTGTTGTCTAGTCAAATCTCCTTTGTCTATAACACTATACAATATAGAGTTTCAAAGCAGCTTCACTGTAACAAACAGGAGAATAACAGAAACATTGATGCAAACAAATATGAGATGAATCCAGATTGTGCCCTAAAGAGCAGCTCTACAGAAGACAATAGTGATCTTTATTTTAGTTCAGATCAATAACTGTAGAGTTGATCAATTATGAAACCGTTTTGATTCCGTGATAAGCAGCTGAAGATGGTTTAGGATCTGAGACGAGATGCTGAAGTCCCTGCGGGGGAGTGTTTGTGATAGACTGAAGCGCTGTGCTGATATCATGTGTGTGTGTGTGTGTTAACAGGGCATCACTCTGAAGATGAACGAACTCAACCACTGCATCGTGGCTAGAATCATGCACGGAGGGATGATCCACAGACAGGGTACGGCTGTGTGTGTGTCTCTGTGTGTGTGTCTCTGTGTGAGAGTGTCTGTGTGTGTGTCTGTCTGTGTGTGTGTGTGTCTGTCTGTGTGTGTGTGTGTGTGTCTGTGTGTGTGTCTGTGTGTGTGTCTGTGAGTGTGTCTGTGAGTGTGTCTGTGAGTGTGTCTGTGAGTGTGTCTGTCTGTGTGTCTGTCTGTGTGTCTGTCTGTGTGTCTCTGTGTGTGTTTGTCTGTGTGTGTGTGTGTGTGTGTGTGTGTGTCTGTGTGTGTGTTTGTCCGTCTGTCTCTGTGTGTGTGTGTGTGTGTGTGTGTGTTTGTCCGTCTGTCTCTGTGTGTGTGTGTGTGTGTGTGTGTGTTTGTCCGTCTGTCTCTGTGTGTGTTTGTCTGTCTGTCTCTGTGTGTGTGTCTGTGTGTGTGTGTGTGTGTGTGTGTCTGTCTGTGTCTGTCTGTGTGTCTCTGTGTGTGTTTGTCTGTCTGTCTCTGTGTGTGTGTGTGTGTCTGTGTGTGTTTGTCCGTCTGTCTCTCTGTGTGTGTGTGTGTGTGTCTCTCTGTGTGTGTCTGTCTGTCTGTGTGTCTCTGTGTGTGTTTGTCTGTCTGTCTCTGTGTGTGTGTTTGTCTGTCTGTTTGGCTGTCTGTTTGTCTGTCTCTGTGTGTGTGTCTCTGTGTGTGTGTGTGTCTCTCTGTGTGTGTGTGTGTCTCTGTGTGTGTGTGTGTCTCTGTGTGTCTGTGTGTGTGTGTCTGTCTGTGTGTGTGTGTGTGTGTCTGTCTGTCTCTGTGTGTGTGTGTGTGTGTGTGTGTGTCTGTCTGTCTGTCTGTCTGTCTGTCTGTCTGTCTGTCTGTCTGTCTGTCTGTCTGTCTGTGTGTGTCTCTGTGCTCACGTATGCTGTCGTTTCTCAGGGACGCTGCACATCGGAGACGAGATTCGTGAAATCAACGGCATCAGTGTCGCCAATCAGACGGTGGAGCAGCTCCAGAAGATGCTGGTGTGTGTGTGTGTGTGTGTGAGAGAGAGAGACAGCAGAACAAAACACTAGTGCTAGAGATGAGGATCATAACTGAAGCAAAGACTGAGTCACTCAGTGGTAATTATTTGAGTAAACCAGCCAGACACGTCTGATACCTCTCAGAGAGGACTTCACCTCCTCCGGTCCCAACGCAAAACTACTCATCATGTATTTAATCAATAACAACAACAACATGCCAACAGAACAGATGATTTAATAAGTACAATATGTGACCCTGGAGCACAAAACCAGTCATAAGACTCAATTTTGTGAAATTGAGAGTTATGCATCATCTGAAAGCTGAATAAATATCTTTCCATTGATGTATGGTTTGTTATGATAGGACAATATTTGAAAATCTGGAATCTGAGGGTGCAAAAAAATCTAAATATTGAGAAAATCACCTTTAAAGTTGTTCAAATGAAGTTCTTAGCAATGCATATTACTAATCAAAAATTAAGTTTTAATATATTTATGGTAGGAAATGTACAAAATATCTTCATGGAACATGATCTTAATATCCTAATGATTTTTGGCATAAAAGAAAAATGTATAATTTTGACCCATACAATGTATTGTTGTCTATTGCTACAAATATACCTGTGTTACTTATGACTGCTTTTGTGCTCCAGGGACACATGTTATTTTATCCTCCAGTTTCACAAACAAGCCTAGTTCCAGAATAAAATGCATGTTTCAACTGTAAGAGACTTGCATCTCTTAAAATAAGTCAGCGCTGTTGTTTTGTCAGTAAGGTTTGTTTTTTTTCTAAAGCACGTTTATAAAAACTACTTAAATGTCATAACTGAACTATGGCCTAATCCTGACTTCATCGAAGCCCTGTCTGTGAAACATTCAATATGCTTAAATTAATACTGATAGCACATGTTTGCTCAGCTTTCTAAATGTGGATATAACATGGACTTCCTTTTTAAACAGCTAGTTATAAATACTATAACCACACACTAACCCTGACAGAAAACCTATGCATTGTTACATACAAAAAACTGGATTTACTTTATTTTTAAACTGTTTTGCAATCAAGCACATCCCCAAAAGGAGGTTTAGCTCACTTTTAGCTATGCATTTGGTTATGAAGTAGACACACAGCTCTGATTCTGCTCTCTTGGTTGCTGTGTTTGCATCAGTTTTAGTCAATAACGTGTGTTTTGTTTTCTAACAGCGTGAGATGCGAGGCAGCATCACCTTCAAAATCGTGCCCAGTTACCGCAGTCAGTCTCTGTCCTGTGATGTAAGTGTTTCTCCGTCGGAGCGCCACACACTGGTCGCTCCTGGAATATCAACACAAAATGTACAGATCACATGAGCATCTCTGTTTTACTCTGGTGTTTCAGAAAGAGTCTCCTGATGTTCCCAGACAGTCTCCTGCGAACGGCCACTCCAGCGTCACCAGCTCCATCTTAGTAAGACTCCGAATAAACCACACCAGATCCCTTAGATTCAATGCATTATGAGGATTTAGGCCTCTGGACAGTAAACAGTGTGATATTGTGTCCTGCTGAGCACTCCCAAAAGGGCAAATTACCAATACATTTATAAAGGAGGACTCCACTGACTATTTTTGATTTAACCAGACCCACAAACCATGAGGCTGACCACAATAATATTTTCAAAAAGTGTTTATATAAGAAATGCCACACAAAAACCCCTCAAACAACAAGGAAGCAAAAAGCCTGTTGCATGAACATTTTCCTTTGCTTTCAGAATCAGTATGGAATTACTAAAGAAAAGAGCTTATCTGTTCATTGTCCATTAAGCAGTGCTTTATCCTAAAGGTGCGTTCACACCAGACGCGAATGAAGCGTTAAGCGTGAGTGATTTACATGTTAAGTCAATGCAAAGACGCGACTTGACATCCTGCGGTGAGGTTCGGGCGTTTGCCGCGCGAGTTGAAAAATCTGAACTTTGGCGGATATTCGCGCCGCGTTAACCAATCAGGAGCTTGCTCTAGTAGTGACGTGATTACGAGCGGAGGGTGTATGTGGATACCCGGAGCTGTACGATAGACCAAAGATTACCTGTTAGATTTACCCAAAACTAATGATATCTTATGTTTATCCAGATACATCAGAGCCAGCGGCAGATGTCAGAAGGACTAGCCGAGGTTACGCTCCTCTCTTTGGGATACATGAGCACGAGCGCCCGGTGATCGCGTGGAGCTCACGGCTACGAAATCAGCGACGCACATTTTCAAATAGGAGCTGTTTTTATAAATAAACCGCAGATTTGAGTTTTAAACAACTACATTCTCGGCTGAAATACACGCGTCCAGTGTTTCCATAGCACATAAAGTGCAACTAGCCTCTAAACAAAATCCATGTCAGCCAACGAGACTGGAGCCGCCTGCAGAAGCCCCTCCCATGACGCGGATTCAGTCTGTTGTGAAGCGAAAGAAGCGAATGTCACGCGCGAATGAAGCGAATGTCATGTGCGAATGAAGCGAATGTCACGCGCGAATGAAGCGAATGTCACGCGCGAATGAAGCGAATGTCACGTGCGAATGAAGCGAATGTCACGCGCGAACGAAGCGAATGTCACGCGCGAATGAAGCGAATGTCACGTGCGAATGAAGCGAATGTCACGCGCGAATGAAGCGAATGTCACGCGCGAACGAAGCGAATGTCACGCGCGAACGAAGCGAATGAATGTCACGCGCAAACGAAGCGAATGTCACGCGCGAACGAAGCGAATGTCACGCGCGAACGAAGCGAATGTCACGCGCGAATGAAGCGAATGTCACGCGCGAATAAAGCGAATGTCACGCGCGAATGTCACGCGCGAATGAAGCGAATGTCACGCGCGAACGAAGCGAATTTCACGCGCGAATGAAGCGAGTAAACTCAAAATATAAGCGTCCAACTACGCGCGAGTAGCGCGATTTATTCGCACAAGTCGTGTCTGGTGTGAACGCACAGTAAGAGTTCTTTGTCCCTTAGTGAAGACGATGACGGGGAGTTGTTAGATTGGAGATGAGCCAACATCCCAGAAGTTTTCCTTTCCAGAATTAGCTTTCTTTTTCAAGATTCCCAGGCTCTACATTAGGGTGTGTTGCAATAACTTTATCCTTACGGCACTCCACAACCATCAATCAGTTGATACAGCTAATCCACCGCTGCTATTGGCCCAGGTCACCAAAATCAAATGATAAACAGTAGTATAAGCCGTGGAGAATGTCTCTGATAAATAGGATAAGATGATCAATGTTGTAGAGGAAGGCAAGAAAGAGTCCTTCTATATGGAAACATACAAGCTAACATTAGAACCAA
>CM041803.1:1931189-1978689 GCA_023376895.1 Aspiorhynchus laticeps
ACGATGCCAATAAAGCTACTTAAATCTGAATTTGTCTCTGTATTTAACACTCAACTGTATATTTTGAAATTTCAGTATTGATTCTGATTACTTTCATATGACCGATCAAGCTATTATATGAAGCAAGAATGAGTAACAAAATGCTTTATTTGTGTCCAGATTTGACTAATGCAAAAACTTTGCTAAATATGTATTTAATAGTGTCTAAATATATATCCAAATTCAAGTAACTAATTGTTTATATATAGAGAGCTAAACAGCCATCTAGTGGTTACACGATGGTATTACAGATGATAAATGTTGAGATAAATTAATATTTTAGTAATATTTTTTAAAGTTCCCTTAAATTACAACATGTTAAAGAAAAAAATATTATTGTTGGTTAAATTATTACTGAACCAAATTTTTGTTAATAAATGGAACCATCCATGATCAGTAGACAGGTGAAATTATGAATGTATTAGGCTAGTGCAGATACTAGTCCTTCTTTAAGTATCATCAAAAATTACAATATTATATTACAATAAACTAATATATCATATAGCCTGTTGAGGAGGAGAAGATACTACACGGCTCGAAATTCAGTATGAACACAGCCTAATGGTACACAAGTTATGAAATCTCATGTTTTAATTACGTTTTTATTTATTTATCTGTATGTGTACGTTAAAAGTATCGTTCCGGCAGCGAGAATGTTCCTGAACTAAATGAAGATTAATGTTTGGCGCATGATGTGTTTATTGAACCAATCAGATGAGAGTAAATGGAGAGTCAGCGAGAGCCTCGTTTGATTGGCTACAAAGGTGGCCCCGCCCCCTCACGCTTGCAAAACTCAGTTAGTGAGAGAATCGTGCCAAAACTGTAAGCGCAGATAAAAGAAAGACGGAGCTGTGCGATATGACGATATGTATCGGATGGACGAAATAAAAAGTCTATCGTTTCATATTTTGCTCTATCGTTTATTTCGTGGTGTCGCAAAATACATTGTTTACGGTGATACTTTTTCATCATTTGGATGACTGTGATCTTTACACGCCACCACGGGACAAAACGAGGAGCTCGTTCCTAAACGAGGGACTACATCTGTAGCATGGACACGTGTTTTTAAGCACAGCCGTTTTAAAACAACCGATTTTAAGCCGTTGAAACACAAACAACAGAGCTATATGCGTGCACCTTTTCTGTTTCTGTGAGAGAGGAGCGCGGTTGTTTTTGCCGCTTTATTGGCTTTGAACGATTACATAAACACACTTATATGCGTAACAATCCCCGTCTTTGCAAGTATCCTCATAAACACAGTGATTTAGGTCTGAAGAGAGAAAGCAGCTGAAAACAACACAGTGTATTGATCCGGACTTCGCTCTTAAAGGGGAAGCGCTCCAATATTCCTCCTGTCTGCCATTAATCAAACAACTCTCACTGCTCTTGACTATATCACTTTTGTAACTTTAATAAAAATAATGATATATTTATATATATCCTATAGAATCTATACATGTTAATTATATCCATCTAATTAACACAGTGAAGACTAATTAATTTACACAATGTATGTAGCGTTTCTTATTTATGTAGGTTTTTGTCCTATTGCTTGCAATTAGTTTCTTATCCTTATTTCATCACTGATTGTTTATCTTCAGTGAGCTTGAATTTTTTTTTTAGGCTTGTATTCAATTCAATTTCACTTTATTGTTGGGATTTCTTCCAAATATTGTTTCGCATCCAAAAGCATTTACTGTCTAACATTAATTCACATCAATACACACACACACACACACACACACACACACACACACACACACTCTCTCACACACACACACACACACACACACACACACACACACACACACACACACACACTCTCTCACTCACTCACACACACACACACACACACACACACACACACACACACACACACACACAAAGGCATGTTCGTACACATCAAACATCATTTTTGTTTTATATTGTATTTTTTACATTATTATATTTCTATTAGTTTGATATTGACATTGGTGACAAGGATTATGAAAATTCTATGGTATCAAAGATTCAATATCATAAAGAAAAAAAATAACTATACCGTGATATATATCGTTATCGTGATATAGAATTAGTCATATCGTGATATAAGATTTTGGTCATATCGCCCACCCCTAGCTGTACATATGGGATTATTTCAGGAAATGTTTGCTCTACACACACAAGTCATTTAGACATTTGACAGTCTGTTTTTTACACATACAGACTGGTTCTACGCGCTCAATCCGTTTTGCAGTTCTTTAAACTGTTGTTTTCTCTTGCAAATCACCGATCACAGGCTTGCAGTGCTTTTGACGGTATTTTGGCGAAAAAAACGTGGAAGCGTAAGAATACAGATCATATTTATCTTGCGTTAGCATGAAGCTGCAGTTTCACAATACATGAATCACACTTGCAAAAAAAGTAAAATGCTGCAAATCTTTTTTTCTTGCGCTTGAATCTTGATTTGCACCTTTACAAAACTTTTCTTGCGCATGCAAATTGAATTTACGTTTGCAATCTTATGCACAACTCTTACCCTACACATGCAAATCTTTTATGCATTAAATTACCTTCATACTTTTAACAATACAGATTGTGTCAAAGCAGCTTTACAGCATTAAATAGGAAAACAGTGTCAATAATGCAATTATTTATAATTAAGCATACAAATATATTAATGACTACTCGAACTGAAATTAAATATTATAATGCATGTTAAATTCCCATAAATACACGTCGAATAGTTGTCTACTAGATACTGTATTTCTTCTGAAGATATATTATGTTAATAATTACAAATTACTCAGACTTGTTAAATAATGTTGCAGCAATGAGGTATGATATGATATGATATAATTATGCTGCTTTGTCGTTTGTAATAAATCTGAATGAAAATGTTATCTTGATTTCTGATAATCACTGGTTGCTATGGTAACGCAGGTTTTTTGCTCATTAAACTCATGGTCATGAGAAAATAAATTGTGATCAGAAGACATATTACTAATTTAATAATATAAATACAACAATAACAACAAAACATCTTATGACACAATTTTGAAACATAATTTGAATGATGTCACAGGAACAAGATATAATATAATATCACTGACTTTTACATTAACTCTTCCATCTTCATTTGAGCCTTAACTCTTATTTTAATTCTATTTTATCTATTTGTTTTCTTTTTTATTTATAAATAAACACTTGACTCTATTCTTTTGGTTTGCTTTATTTTTATTTAATAAAGGACCCTCTATCACTAACGTTCCCTGTTCTTCTTCTATTCTATCTACTTGTATTAATTTTATTTATTATATAAAATAAACTAATAAACTTAGGCTAACTGACACTTATCACAGCACTTTATTATTTATTATTATTGCTCTTTTGTTGATTCTGATTGATTCTCTTGTCCTCATTCGTAAGCTGTTTTGGATAAAAGCATCTGCTAAATGACTAAATGTAAATATAATATAATATAATGCATGTAGCCTGATTAATAAAATGAAATGTTATTTTATTCATCTTCATTTCTGATAATCCCCGGTTCTTTCTGATCTCATGGACTCAAAATAATGTCTTGTAGTGACGAGATGATCACATTCCCATGTGTGTCGTTCTCTCCAGTGCCGCTTGTGTGTGAGTGTGTGTGTGTGTGTGTGTGCGCGCGCTGGATGAGTGTGTTGTTTGCAAGCACATGGCTCATGTGTGTCGTTCTCTCCAGCGCTGCTCGTGTGTGTGTGTGTGTGTGTGTGTGTGTGTGTGTGCGCGCGCGCGCTGGATGAGTGTGTTGTTTGTGAGTGCATGGCTCATGTGTGTCGTTCTCTCCAGCGCTGCTCGTGTGTGTGTGTGTGTGTGTGTGTGTGTGTGCGCGCTGGATGAGTGTGTTGTTTGTGAGCGCGTGTGTGTGTGTGTGAGCGTGTGTGTGAGTGTGTTTGTGTGTGTGGTGTTTGTGAGCGCATGGCTCATGTCGTTCTCTCCAGCGCTGCTCGTGTGTGTGTGTGTGTGTGTGTGTGCTGGATGAGTGTGTTGTTTGTGAGCGCATGGCTCATGTGTGTCGTTCTCTCCAGCGCTGCTCGTGTGTGTGTGTGTGTGTGTGTGTGTGTGTGCGCGCTGGATGAGTGTGTTGTTTGTGAGCGCATGGCTCAGGCGTGTCGTTCTCTCCAGCGCTGCTCGTGTGTGTGTGAGCGCGTGTGTGTGTGTGTGAGCGTGTGTGTGAGTGTGTTTGTGTGTGTGGTGTTTGTGAGCGCATGGCTCATGTCGTTCTCTCCAGCGCTGCTCGTGTGTGTGTGTGTTCGTTTGTGTGAGTGTGTTTGTGTGTGTGCTGGATGAGTGTGTTGTTTGTGAGCGCATGGCTCATGCGTGTCGTTCTCTCCAGTGCTGCTTGTGTGTGTGTGTGTGTGTGTGTGTGTGTGTGCGCGCGCTGGATGAGTGTGTTGTTTGTGAGCGCATGGCTCATGTGTGTCGTTCTCTCCAGCGCTGCTCGTGTGTGTGTGTGTGTGTGTGTTCGTGTGTGTGTGTGTGTGTGTGTGTGTGTGTGTGCGCATGGCTCATGTGTGTCGTTCTCTCCAGCGCTGCTCGTGTGTGTGTGTGTTCGTTTGTGTGAGTGTGTTTGTGCGCGCTGGATGAGTGTGTTGTTTGTGAGCGCATGGCTCATGCGTGTCGTTCTCTCCAGCGCTGCTCGTGTGTGTGTGTGTGTGTGTGTGTGCTGGATGAGTGTGTTGTTTGTGAGCACATGGCTCATGTGTGTCGTTCTCTCCAGCGCTGCTCGTGTGTGTGTGTGCTGGATGAGTGTGGTGTTTGTGAGCACGTGTGTGTGTGTGTGCTGGATGAGTGTGTTGTTTGTGAGCACATGGCTCATGTGTGTCGTTCTCTCCAGCGCTGCTCGTCTGTGTGTGTGTGTGTGTGTGTGTGTGTGTGTTGTAATGTGTGTTTAACTGACCCCTGTCCATTTTACATGCTGTCTCCCTTTAATGGCCTCCCGCATGTAAGTAACTAATCGTGTCGATCTCCTTTTGCTAAAGTAACAAGCGGTTGTTGTGTTTGTGTTGTCAACCAGGTGACTAGTAATGGCATGCGTTCAGTGTTGTGATTGATCAGTCGATGTGTTGCTTCAGTCACTTCCTGTGAGAGCTGTAGAACTTCCTCAGAATCACGTCACATTGAGAAACACTGATGACTTGTGGAATAACTAATGCTGGAACACACTACAGCACTTCATACAGCTTTAAAATAACAGTACGTGATAACCATGTGCTAATAATCAATATTACTCTTATATGAATTAAGGTACAAAAATTGTATTCCTTATTTTTATTCGTCTTGTCAGGATACTCGTTTAAACTTTACAACACAATAGGAACAATTGTCGCAGAGGAATTTTTTTAGGTTGTTCAAAAATGGCCTATTATAATTTTATTTGTCTTGTCAAAATACTAAATTCGTTTAACATCTTGCTGTAAACACAGTAGTTTAGAAGTTTGACCGATTAATATGATCAGTTAAACGGTTTAAAGTCACTTATTTATTCCCAGTAATTTATCAAAATATTTTAAATGGTGTGCTGCATGGTTAAAATAAGCTACGCGTAAAAAAAATAAGTTTTTTAGAGCGAGAGAGAAAAAAAGAACATAAGTCACCTATAAGTCGCATTTTATTAATTCATTCAGAAATAGCCGACGCGAATTACAAACATTATAATAAACACTGTAAACAGGTTATTTTAGTTCCTCTCACTCCACAACACATCCTTTCAATTAACAGTAGGCTATTTAGAAAGAACAAGAATTAAAAATAGCGATAAACCAAAACTAATTAATTTAGGCTAAAACGAAACTGAAACCAATGTTGGGTCTCGTTCGACACAAAATCAAATGTTTCTGTATTCGTGATGTATTTTAATGCCAACATATTATTTACCTTTTATGTAGCTACTTCACTGGCGTTTCAATATCCACATGTTCTGCATGACTTCACGGCGGTACGGTGATAACGCTTAACGGCACAGATTTTACTACATATTTAAACTGAGCAGTGTGTTTTTTTTGGTCGGGTCCCGCGGGACAGCCTCTAAATTAAGGCATGTACTAATCAAGAGCTTTAACTGTGACACAAATCATATGAATTGATCTGTGATTAGTGCATGCTTTAACTCATCATTAGCTCATATTGAAGTAACCGTTTTCAGAAAAAATACCTAAAAATTGTCTTGTTTTCAGAAAAAATACCGAAAAATTATTGTCTTATTTTCAGAAAAAATACCTAAAAATTGTCTTGTTTTCAGAAAAAATACCTAAAAATTATTGTCTTATTTTCAGAAAAAATACCTAAAAATTGTCTTGTTTTCAGAAAAAATACCTAAAAATTATTGTCTTATTTTCAGAAAAAATACCTAAAAATTGTCTTGTTTTCAGAAAAAATACCTAAAAATTATTGTCTTATTTTCAGAAAAAATACCTAAAAATTATTGTCTTGTTTTCAGCCAAAGTACCAAAAAATTATTAAATCAACGTTTTCTAATAATATAAATATTAAGTAAATTAAAAAGTAAAAAAGTAAATATTATTGTCATGTTTTCAGAAAAATTAAAAGTTAATTTTAAACAAAATTAAATTGAAACAAGCAAGATAATCTTGTTTTCTGTTTAAAATTATTATTTTATATATGATTATTTAGCTTGTTTCAACTTAATTTTGACTTGTTTTTTCTGAAAACAAGACAATAATTTTTAGGTATTTTTTCTGGAAACAAGACAAAAAAATCTAAGTAAGAAAAGCATTTTTTGCAGTGCATGCTGAACGCCACACATAGACGTGATGTAAATAAGATATTATATTCACAGTTCAGAGAGCTTCATTGATTATAACGGAACATTGTGAGATTGAGATTAAATTAAAGCGAGTGACAGTTTTTTAGTGATTCTGTTTGCTTGCTTTCAAAGGCTGTGATCAATTCAGTATTTCCGTCCACGTTCCCTGTACATCCAGCACAGATTCAGGAGTGACGTATATCCAGCATCCCTCACATAAATGCTGGATTCACTTTCAAAATAGCTTGTTTGCAATCAGGGTTAGTTGCTTAGCTTATGTCCACCGCCTCCATCGCAGGCAAGTATTTCAGTTTAGTTGAAAAATCACTCTTCATAACATAAGGATCACATCCAACATTTGTGACCCGTGCTGGCAAAATGAGTGTGAATGCACACGGACTAATTTTGAGCTACAGGCAAAAGAAGTGAAAAATGTCAAATTTGAGGTTTTCACAAAAATGAGTTAATTAAGCCCTCTTCTAGCGATCCCAATGCTCCAAACTAGCAATTAAGCATCTAAAATGATCTTTATTTGTATGTTTTCTGAGGAGTACCTTTTCTCTGCTCGCTTCTGCTTCTCAACACAAGCTGTAGGTCTATCGTTGCAAAGCATTCCAGCTTTGTGAATATTCATATTCTCAATGACATGAGTCCAAATCACAGAAATATGATTTTCAAACCCATGCTGATGAAAACACTGACATTTGCAAAGCTTTCCGCGAGCGCGCGATCTCCCTTATAAAGTACATTATTGTGAAATATGTCTTGGCGAGAATCACACAATCATATCTGTTATGTCTTTCATTAATGTTTAGTTAATGGTTGGGGAAAACATTATATTTGATCCATGCATTACAGCAGGACTTAATGTAGATCTGTCTGTTAATCAAACATTAACAGAAAAGACGGAATCACTCGCTGCTCTCGATTAGTTTATTTGCATCTTTGTTCTTATTTTTAATAACAAAGATAAAATAAAAAATAGCTACATTTAGTTGATTTCAGTTCTCTGTATGTATGTACGGTACATGTGGCAGAATTGACAATAAAGCTGACTTTGACTTTGATATTGTGATTAATAATATAGTAATTATTATTAGTTGCTTAGTGATTTTGCTTTGAAAACTTTAACTCTATTTTCCTCAGAATCAGATCTGCTTCTATTGCCTTCAAACTCTGTCGCTCAGTCATTTTGTGTCCGATTCCAACAAGCCATATATTATTTTGAAGGTATTTTAATGGAGAATGTGAAAATAAAAAGAACTCATTTGCGCATTCAGACTCATTTTGCTAGCACGGGTCACATATGTTGTGATTCAAGGGTCGAAGCACCAAATGTTGAGCCCCTCACAACACCTCATCAATCATATTAATAATAATAATCAGTGTATCATTATGCCCCCCCCCCCTCGCCAAGGGCCCCTGTTACTCAGTTCCACTATTATACCCTGTTTCTCTTCATACCTTTCTCTTGTAATAGTGTCTTTCTCTTGTAACCATTTCATTTTCATTCCATCTGAACTTCACACGCCATCAGAATCACATAATCGCAAACAAGCACAGAAACACACGTCTCATTGCTCTGAGACACGTGACAAATCAAAACGATATGTTCTAAATCAGCCCAAAATATCAAAGATGTTTAATATCGTCTGACTGGATGGACTCAGACTCTGTGAAATACATCAACTCAAATCTGAAAACTGGTCTGATCTTCAACAGATGACTGTAAAATTGGGCACAAACGAGGGCAGAAGTGCTGTGGTGTATTCCAGCTTTACCGGAGCATTCACCCTCACTAGTGAACGTTCTGTCGTCATTCACTCGCCCTCGTGTCGCTCACAGAATATACTGTAGGATAGTTTGCTGATGAATGCATGGAAATGCAAAGCATGTATGATTATCTGCACGTTCTGCTAAACGTCTCATGTTCCACTGAAGAATCAAAGTCACGAGGTCGAGTCAAAGAGGACAGAATCTCCGCTCATTCTTAAAGCAAACGTCTCACCAGCTCTCATCCATAGACTGTAATGGACGTAGTGTCCGTGACGTCACCCGTAGGTTCCTGAAGAGCATTTTTGAAGCTCAAAGTGGGCGGATCCGGCCGTCGCGTCACTCCCGGAGAATCGAAAATGGGCAAAGAGGCGGGATGTGGGTGGAGCTTGTTGCTGAAACCACGCCCACCTAGCGCGACAGCAGCGGCAATCCACCTGTCACTCAAGTGACCACGCCCTTAATTATGCAGAGCTTTAAAGCTTGATATAATTTAAACGGATGCGTTCACCCCCCTCACAGTTGTCACGAAGGGTAAAATTAGCTATATAAACCAAAATAATTTTTTGAACCAGGCTGTAAACATATTTTTTTCTGCTGTAAAGTTGGGTATTTTAACATGGGATCGACTCACTTTTGCAGCCAGTTGATGAATTACAGTTTAAGTCACTTCTGTGTTGGGTTCACGAGAGAGAGCGGGAGGTTGCCGCTTGCTCTCATCACATCTGAATGACATCATTTCCTGTTTCCTGCTGATTCACGCTCACTAATCATGTCTCTCGTTCCTCCAGTCTTTGACCAACTAGATCTGGTGACGTATGAAGAGGTGGTGAAGCTGCCGGCGTTCAAGAGGAAAACACTGGTGCTGCTGGGTAAGCGCTCACTTCTATTTATTTCTATACGATACAGATCGATTCAAAGCAGCTTAATAGAAATAAACAAGAGATAATGTTGCAGAATCCATCAGTTATGACAGATTACCCAGTCATTGTTCAGGAGTCAAATCAGCTTTATTTATATAGCAGCTTTACAGTATTAAAGGGATAGTTCTCTATACTAGTTAGTTAATTACTCGCCCTCATGTAAGACCTTTAGTACACAAATTAAGATATTTTTAACGAACTCCATAGACAGCAAGGATCCAAACACGATCAAGGCTCAGAAACGTAGCGAGGACATCGTTAAAATAATCCATGTGACATCAGTGGCTAAAAAAACTAACAAAAATAACGAGTTTATTCAACAATTCGTCTCCTCCGAGTCAGCCTATAGCACCATTTTGGAGAATATCACATATGGATACATTGTTTACGCTTTGATCTGAATGTAAACAATGTATCCGCGTACATACGTTGCATACGCTGTATGTGATACTCTCCAAAATGTCTCTCTAGGGTGACACGGATTGTTGAATAAACTCGTTATTATTGTTTTCTTTGCGCACTAAAAGTATTCTCGTAGCTTCGTAAAATTACGGTTGAGCCTCTGATGTCACATGGACTATTTTAACGATGTCTTTGCTACATTTCTGAGCCTTGATTGTGTTAATTGCTGTCTATGGAGGGACAGAGAGCTCATCAGAAATATCTTAATTTGTGTTCTGAAGATTAAAAATATATCTGAAGGTCTTACGGGTTTGTAACGACATGATGGTGAGTAATTAATGACAGAATTTTAATTTTTGGGTGAACTATACAAATAAGAAAAACATTCAGTAATGCAAAAGGACAACAGTAAACACTCAATTTTCAGTTAAAGGCATTGAATTCAGTGACGTCATCGTCCAGTTCAGCTCTAGTAGTAACTGATTCTTCATGATGTCTGCAGGAGCTCACGGCGTCGGCCGGAGACACATCAAGAACACTCTCATGGCAAAACATCCCGACAGATTCGCATATCCCATCCCACGTAAGAGCCGCTCCGTCACGCGTGATGCATCTCGCCGTGAGCCGCCCGTCACTGACCGCTCGCTCTCTCCCCGACAGACACCACCAGACCTCCGAAGAAGGACGAGGAGAACGGCAAGAACTACTTCTTCGTGTCACATGACCAGATGATGCAGGACATCTCCAACAACGATTACCTGGAGTACGGCAGCCACGAGGATGCCATGTACGGCACGCGCCTCGAGACCATCCGCAAGATCCACGAGCAGGGCATGGTGGCCATCCTAGACGTGGAGCCGCAGGTACAGACGCATCTCTCATTCATGAGCCTGCAGCACCAGTCATAAGTAACACAGCTATATTTGTAGCAATAGCCAACAATACATTGTATGGCTCAAAATTATCCATTTTTCATGTATGCCAAAAATCATTAGGATATTAAGATCATGTTCCATGAAGATATTTAGTACATTTCCTACCATAAACGTAATTTTTGATTAGTAATATGCATTGCTAAGAACTTCATTTGAACAACTTTAAAGGTGATTTTCTCAATATTTAGATTTTTTTGCACCCTCAGATTTTCAAATAGTTGTATCTCAGCCAAATATCGTCCTATCATAACAAACCAAACATCAATGGAAAGCTATTTATTCATGGAAAGTAAAGGAAAAGACTCAACAGTTATCCAGGATTTCTGTGTGACATAACTAAGCATCTTACAGCACTAAACCTTCAGCTTCAGGGACGGAACCATGTGATCACGGACATGTATAATAATAATACGTTTAATTTGTATAGCGCCTTTCCCAAGCTCAAGGGCACAATGACAAAACAATATAAACAGTCAGTAAATACATAGATGGACAGTAGACATTGGCCACGTCCAGGACAATAGTACCATAGTAATAATACAGATAGTCAAGTACAGCAAACAATCAGATACAGCATTAAACCCTAGCGTAATGTATGATGCAGTGAAAGCTTTTCAAGCCAAGCTACGCCTATGAGATTCAGCTTATTATTCTGCTGTATGTTGAGATCTTTGTACTTGTCCTCGTGTTTCATCTCATAGTGCCGTCTTTAATTACGGCCACATTACCACCGCAAACAAGGCATACAGGTTTACCTCTAATGTCAACAAACATATACTCTGCCTCCACTTTTCGCTTGGCCATTTCTTTTTGAGAGATTTTAAGCACTGAACCATTTATCCGCCGAACACTGAGTAGGTTATGGCAACAGTGCAGCAGGGACGAGGGGCTGGTGCTGCGATCTGTTGCTTGGTGATTGGAGGTCATAACCGCACGGTAACTATTGTAGTGCATTATGGGATTTGTATGAGCGCTATACCAATAGACAAATGAAATTGTCGACCGATAGTGGATTTTACCGATACCGATAGCTAGGTTGGACCACACTGTCCGATACCGATTAATCAACCGATAGTTTTTAAAATGGATACTGAACGAAAACTAAAATAGAGCTTTGCTATTTTTAACAGTACTGAACCATACTTTGTAAATGAATACAAATTTTGTATTAATATTAATTATTATATTGATCATTAAAGTTATTTCATAGTTTACTAATCTTAAAAGAAACTTTAAAATTTAAAAATGAAGCCTATTAGTAATAGTAAATGTTGAAATGAACACACTAACACGGAACAATACTTCTACAGCTTTCATTAATGTTACAAATGGACTCTTATTGTTAAGTATTACCATTTCAACAGTCATGCTTAAAGATGTCCGTCTTGAAATACCTACACAAGGCCATATTAAAATTACATGCACAGGTTATTGATATTGTATGTGTACTCTCATATTTTATTTGCTGCTATTTTAGGATGCTGCATTATTATCTAATCAAAATATTAAAAAAATGCAAGTGACACACTGTGCAAAAGCGCAGCGCTGCGTCTTGGAGAAGTCACAGGTATCACACGCACACACCACACGCACACACACACACACACACACACACGCACACCACACGCACACACACACACACGCACGCACGCGCACACACACACACACCGCACGCACACACACACACGCACGCACACCACACGCACACACACACACACACACACACGGATGTTTTTCTCTGTTGCGGTGACTGTACTATTAATTTCTAACCATGTATAGAATTGTCCTGTTTTAGCTACTTTGACG
The DNA here is from genome assembly GCA_023376895.1 of Aspiorhynchus laticeps. Lineage (NCBI taxonomy): Eukaryota > Metazoa > Chordata > Actinopteri > Cypriniformes > Cyprinidae > Aspiorhynchus > Aspiorhynchus laticeps. The sequence goes on from CM041803.1 coordinate 1,943,858, forward strand.
GCATGGACAAGATTTGATCTGTACCAAATAAGCATGCCTCCCGAGTCTCTTCCTTGTGTCACTCCAGGCAGTTTGTCTCTCTCTATGTCTCTCTCTCTCTCTCTCTCTCTCTCTCTATGTCTCTCTCTCTCTCTCTCTCTCTCTCTCTCTCTCTCTCTCTCTATGTCTCTCTCTCTCTCTCTCTCTCTCTCTCTATGTCTCTCTCTCTCTCTCTCTCTCTCTCTCTCTATGTCTCTCTGTCTCTCTCTCTGTCTCTCTCTCTCTCTCTCTCTCTCTCTCTCTATGTCTCTCTCTCTCTCTCTCTCTCTCTCTCTCTCTCTGACGCGCTCTCGTTGTGTGTTCTCAGGCTCTGAAGGTTTTGCGGACGGCTGAGTTTGCTCCGTACGTCATCTTCATCGCAGCACCGACCATCACTCCGGCGATGAACGAGGTGAGCGCCGCTGTCTCGTCACGTTTCATTGCATGCTGCATGCGTGTTTCTGTGTGTTGATTGTTTTCTCCTTGCGTCTCTGGGCTGCTCGCAGCTCCCTAGATGGTGCAGAAAACTGCCTGTAAGTAAAGACACGCGAGTCGCTCGAGGACAGCCGCTCCGCCTTCAGTCACACGCTAAAGAGCCGTTCACACAGAACACGTCTCTGCTTTGAAACACAAGACTCATGCGAGGAAATGCACTAGAGGCACGTATTTAACTTGAGCACTGTATTTTGAGAAGACGCTGCTATAGCATGCTTACGTAGGAAAACTGATACATATTAATCTTGTCTTTAAGGCCTGTTTACAGCAAGAACAATAACTATATTAGCATCCACACCAGCGGACGATATCGTACAGTGCATCCGGAAAGCACTTCACTTTTTACACATTACAGCCTTATTCCTCGTTATTTCTTTCGTTTTTTATTTTTAATAAATTTGCAAAGACTTCAAACGAACTTCTGTCACGTTGTCATTATGATGGGGTGTTGTGTGTAGGAAAATAATGAATTTAATCCATTTTTTTTAATAAGGCTGTAACATAACAAAATATGCAAAAAGTGAAGCGCTGTGATTTATTTTGTAATAATAATAATATTTTAATTTGTGATTGTTGCATCAAAATGCATCTCTGCATCAGTGTTTTGTGTTTGGATGAAATTCAGCATTAATTTCTATCTATGCATGTAAGGATTATTATAGTTAACTAAAATTAAAACCATTAAAAAACATTTTTGTTACTTGAAATAACATTAAATATTAAAAAACTATTTTTTTCAGCTAGTTGCCATGGCAACATTTCTCATTTTACTTTAGTTTACATTGATGTACTACAATAACAAAAACTAAAAGATGAATAAATACTATATAGACAAATATTTTTTTTAAACTAATACAAACAAAATGAAACCAGAAAATATACAATATTAGTGCCGTCAAATGATTAATCGCATCCAAAAGTTTGTTTACATGATATATGTATATTACGTTTATTTATTATGTTTATATACATACACACACTTACTGTATATATGTTGAAAATATTTACATGTATATAAATTTATAATTTTTTATTATATATAAAAATATATAATATATAAACATATTTTTCTTAAATATATACATGCATGTGTTTGTGTATATATACATATATATATATATATATACATACATAATAAATATACACAGAACATACTTATTTGGAAATAAAAAGATTTTTTTTTATTCAAAATAAAAGTTTTAGTTTACATGATGTGTGTAGTGTTTATTTATTATGTATATAAATACACACACGTACTGTATATAATTTTAAAATATTTACATGTATATAAATTTATATATTTTTATTATATATACATAACATGTTTTTCTTAAATGTGTATATGTTTGTATTTATATATATATATATATATAATAAATATACACAGTACACTTATTTTGAATAAGTTATTTTAAAATGTTTCAAAATAAAAGTTTTAGTTTACATGATGTGTGTAGTTTATTTATTATGTATATAAATGCACACATACTGTATATAATTTGAAAATATTTACATGTATATACATTTTTATATTTATATTATTATTTTTTATTATATATACATAACATATTTTCTTAAATATATACATGCATGTGTTTGTATTTATATATATATATATACATAATAAATATACACAGTACACACTTTGAAATAAAAATTAAAATAAGTTTCAATTTCAAAATAAAAGTCTTTGTTTACATGTGTGTAGTGTTTATTTATTATGTATATAAATACACACATACTGTATATATGTTGAAAATATTTACATGTATATTTATATTATATTTTTTATTATATATACATAACATATTTTCTTAAATATATACATGCATGTGTTTGTATTTATAAATATATACATAAATATACACAGTACACACTTACTTTGAAATAAAAAGTAAAATAAGTTTCAAAATTTCAAAATAAAAGTTTGTTTACATGCTATAAGTGTGTTCTGTGTATATTTATTATGTATGTATAAATACACACATACTGTATATAATTTGAAAATATTTACATGTATATAAATTTATATATTTATATTATTATTTTTTATTATATATACATAACATATTTTCTTAAATATATACAGTATGTGTGTATTTATACATACATAATAAATATACACAGTACACACTTTGAAATAAAAATTAAAATAAGTTTCAATTTCAAAATAAGTCATTTGTTTACATGATGTGTGTAGTGTTTATTTATTATGTATATAAATACACACATACTGTATATATGTTGAAAATATTTACATGTATATTTATATCATATTTTTATTATATATACATAACATATTTTTCTTAAATATATACATGCATGTTTTTGTATTTATATATATATATATATATATATATATATATATATATATATATATATATATATATATATATATATACATAATAAATATACACAGTGCACACTTATTTTGAAATAAAAAGTAAAATAAAAGTTTCAAAATTTCAAAATAAAAGTTTGTTTACATGCTATAAGTGTGTACTGTGTATATTTATTATGCATGTATAAATACACACATACTGTATATATTTTGAAAATATTTACATGTATATAAAGTTATATATTTATATTATATATACATAACATTTTTCTTATATACATGCATGTTTGTATTTATATATACATAATAAATATACACAGTACACTTATTTCGGATGCGATTAATCGTTTGACAGCACTAATAAGAATAAAAACTCGTAATATGAATAATAATGGCATGACTGAACACACACGGAGCTGCTGTGCTGGAACGACTCGCTCAGACGGAAGCGTGTTTGTGCTAGCTAGCGTGTTAGCCGCGTGTCGGAGGCTGATGTTGTGTGTGTGTTCTCATCAGGACGAGTCTCTCCAGCGGCTGCAGAAGGAGTCGGAGACGCTGCAGCACTCTTACACGCATTGCTTCGATCAGACGATCATCAATAACGAGATCGACGACACGATCCGTCTGCTGGAGGAGGCCATCGATCTGGTGTCCAGCACTGCGCAGTGGGTGCCGGTGTCCTGGGTGTACTAGCATCACACACACTACCACTGCGTAGAGTTGTATATATCTATACATATATAAATATCTATAAATATGAATATATAAGTCATAGATATGGTCCTGTATTAATAACAAGAGGTTGGTGAGATTTTATACGGTTTGTTTTTAAACGTACGAGACTTAGAGCACAGTGGGGGAGGAGCCTATTATCATGTGGGCGTGGCTACGTGACTCCGCCCACTTGCCTGCAGTATATAAGCACAGCTGACTCTCTCTCTCACACTCTCACGGACGTTTCATCAACTCTGTTTACAGATGTAGGTTTGCACAAAGCCCAGCGCTCTTCCTCTAGATGTGTGTGTCCAGATCCACCTCCGAGCGGACCCCCCGTGTAGTGACGTGTTTGTAAAGTGTCCTGGATTTGATTTCATGTGCAGAACGAAGAGGACAATATCCATTCAGAAATGTGCCGTCTTAAAGAGTATTATCGTTTGACTCCGAGAAAACCGAGAGGATTTTATTGTGTAACTGTTTCAATGGTGCGTACATTTGCGGTTGAAATGAAGTAGTGTGTGCATAAACGACTGGACGGACTGTGAGCTCTTCATTTCGTATTGCCGTGTAAATTCCTCTGCAAATGCTCTTCAGTATGTTTGTTTGTTTGTTTTTTATCTATTTCCTTTCATGTGTTGAAAAAGTAAATTGCTTTTGAAATCAGCTCATGCATGTTGTTTTTATGCCATGATGATGATGGTTTGAGAACTGCTCTTTTCCTCCAGCAGATGGCGCTGTTTCACTCGCATGCACATCATATCTCACATAACAATACTCAGGAACACATCTAAATTCAGTCACATACATCCAGGGCTGTCCCGAGTGGGGTGAAAGGTGGTGATGATTATAGAGGCCCCACAGTGATTTCAACTGACTGGCTGAGGCCACTCAAGACAGATGATGGGCCACTGCTGCACGTCATTCCTAAAGCTTATCAATTGCACGTGTTTTGCCAATTTAAACATTCAAAAGCATTTAAGCACAAGATGCAAAAGAACTGGAGCGAGCTCTCCCTTGTGTCCTCCTGCACCTGAATGAACAAATACACCTCGCCAGTTAGACATACAGCCGTGCCCAAAAGTTTTAAGAATGACACAAATATTAATTTTCAAAGTCTGCTGCTTCAGTGTTTTTAGATCTTTTTGTCAGATGTTACTATGGTAACTAAGGAGAGACCCCCCACATGATTGTAAAGCGCTTTGGGTGTATGGCAATACACAATAAAAGCGCTATATAAATGCATCATTCATTCATGGTAACTGAAGTATAATTACAAGAATTTCATAATGATAATTACATTAAGTTTATGCAAAGACTCAATATTTGCAGTGTTAACTCTTTAATAATGCTGTTTCGGTATTTTGACCTTGTCTGAAACCTGACTGATATTTCTCCCGAACACTATATTCATCCAAAAATTAAGCTGTTGCAGTACAACTTTAAAAAAAAATCTTACTTAAAACTAAAATATTAGAAATGGGCCTATAGTTTTGTTTAAGTTAAGCATTAGGAAAAATGCCTGTTTATAGTGAATCATTTACTATATCAATCAAACAGTGTGAAACCTTTTTGTGTATAATCAAGAAGTCTGGAAGAGGATAATTTGCATTAGTGTCATGAACATTTCCATTTTATGGTCTGGATAACTTAATTCATCCATGAAAGAATGATCAGTATGATATGGGTTCGAATCTGTATTATCTTATTATAAAACATTTACCAAAATCTTCACATATAGTTACGGAGAGCTGTTCTAGACTAGAATCGTAAGACCCCCGGGGTCTGAGGGCGACCCTGGAGAAGTCTTGACATGTCCTGACATTTGTGCTTTTTCACTATCGTGTAGTAGTAGTAGCCCTTTATTGTCACTAGTCACAAGTACCAGCGAAATTAGCCATCAACCTGTCCATATATACATACATACAATATGACAAGGGGGTAGACAGGACAGGAAGACAGCATACATAAGATATACAGCATACATAAGGTGAGAGAGGAGAAAAAAAAACAACCCCCAGACTATGCTCCTTTTGGGAGTACAGTGTGAGAACAGGAAAAAAACACCTCAGCAACAAAAAGCACATAATCACAACATAGACACACGACTTTGCAACAGGGGAGGTAATCCAGCTCTGGCAAGCAGCCATCCGGTCCTGCAGCTGAGTTTAGCGCTGGTCCCAGACCCGCTTGTCAGGCTGGCGGTTCAAAGCGACGGAGGCGTGGGATCGGGATTGGGGGAAGTGAATGCATATGTGTGTGTATTTTGTAATAGTTTGTAATCAGTATGTGTGTGTGTATGTGTAATCAGCAGGTGTCTGAGGAATGGGGGAGGAACGCAGAGAGCGTCTCCCTGCGGTGCTTCTCAGGGTTGATTTCCCAACTTGGCCAAGGCCAGTGCTGGTTGAGGGGAGCCGGAAAAGATAAGATTGTGCTTGTTTAGTCTTAGGGCGAGTAACCACATTCCAATTCCACGGCTACTCTTATTGTCCGTTCTGGTCTCCGTCAATTTTCCTCTGCAAAGCCGTGAGCTTCTCCGTGATAGAATCCATATTGCGGTTAATAGTCTCAGTCTCAATGCTGACCGCTCTTCCCACTGCTTCAATCATGACGGGCAGCCTTGTGAGACTTTGAACAGCTGTTCCCGTTTTCTGAATTCTTCGATAACCCAGGGCAAAGCCTGGGTTAGTCTACACTTGAACCATTTTCCTGATAACTTTAGTCTCATACTCCCCCTGGATGCAGGTGTCCTCATGAGCCATTCATCATACTCGTTTGTGCCATATATTCTTGGAAGTTCACTCTAGTCAGGGTCGGTTCTAGATATTAGGAGGCCCTAGGCTAAATTCATGTTGGAATGATGCCCACTTTAAACAAATATGATTTCAAACCTTTTTATTTATACAGCATTTAATTTGAAATTTTGCATATTTTTACTTATACAGTACAAAAGTTTGGACACATTACTATTTTAATGTTTTTAAAGAAGTATCTTATGCTCATCAAGCCTGGACTTATTTGATCAAAAATACAGAGACATTTTACTATACTTTAAAATATATTTCTGTGATGCATTTTCATCAGCCATTACTGCAGTTTTCAGTGTCACATGATCTTCAGAAATCATTCTAATATGCTCATTTATTATCAATGTTAAACAGTGCTTAATGTTTATTTTATAACCTGTGATCTTTTTTCAGGATTTGTTGATTATTAAAAATATATATATATATTAGGGATGTCAATGATTAATCGACGATCGATTAATTGTCGATAAGAGACGTAATCGATTAAAGCTATGGATGGTCGATTAAGCAGTTTCATGTTGGGGTGCGTGCGGTGAAGGGGCTGGATCTTACACCAAAATGATTTACTAATGTACAAACTACGCTTTTAATATGATCCAAATTTAAAAGTACATTAAAACAGATACAGTACAAAGTTCTTTTGTATTGAAATGTAGTAATAAGGCATGTTCAATCATAATTTCTCTAGATAATAGTTGCATATCGGGCACTTCGCTTCGGGCACAACTTGTTAATTCGTTCCTACGACATATTAATTTGTGGCAGCTGTCCGTGTTTCATTAATTTGTTCATCTAGAAAACCCATGATTTAACTTAAATGCGGGAACAATTTAAGTCATAGTAACGAATTCTTAATTCATGGCCACGAATCTTTCATTTCCCCCCCCCACACACACACGTTTACCACAGTAAGAGATGTGAACAACAATAAAATAAACCTGCAGGGTGAGATTTGGGAAAAGAAATAAATATTAAATTCGTGACCATCCGGACAAACAGAACACAAAGCCGCATATGACTTGATTTAAATGTATGCGCTCGAACAGCATGAATCCGAAAGCATGGTCGCGTCGTCGCGATGTAACTTAACCAATTATTTCTTGTATTAAAACAAAGCTTTGTACCTCACTTGTGTCATAATACTCACATTAAAATGTTTCAGATGGGTAACAGTGTGTTTGTAGCACCGCCGGTGGTTCTGGAAGCGGATCACTGACCGCACGCGTTTGGGATCATTTTGTTTGAAATCCCGATAATGTATATTTTGTAACGTGTATATATAAAATAAATTAAGAGCACCATGAAACCATTTAAAAAGGCGCATTCAGCGGTCTCCGTGACTGAATATGAAACAGCACACAATAATGATCCCGTGCGTAACTACAGCGCTCTCTATCTTTTATCAACTGGTCAGATAACCAGAGGCCCCTGGGCTACAGCATTACGCTACGCCCCCCTACCCCAGAAAACATGTTTTTTTTTATTTTAAAGCTTCCTGACTTATGTCAAATTTCGATTTTTTTTTTTTTTTTTCTTGTTAATATGCCAGTTAACATTCACAACACTGTTCTGCGTAAAATGTGAATATGCAAATTCACTCTTTGCCACAAAGTGGGCTTGAGAACTGCAGAATGTGTTACATAACACTATTACAGGCTTTATATGGAGGTAATATGAAAAGAAAATGCCATCAAAACTTTCCTGGCTGAAATGTGAGTTTACAGGTCTGATTTAAACACCATAAATCACACAAAATATTCATTATTCATCATCAGTAGAACAAAACATGTTGGCATAAATGTGGATTGTTTGGTGATTCCTAACTGCGGTTTTATTTTGAAACATGCCGTGCTCGTGTTTAATTAATTAAATCACAGCCGTATAAAGTTTAATGATCACATTTAAGCAATATGACGATTCCTATTTTTCCATCCCTGGATTTAAAACTGAGACTTTGAAGCAGCACCTTAATCTAAAACCTTCATCTGACACAGATTACATCCACACAAACTCGCTCTGTATGATGTTACAGAAAGTAGTCCGGTCCAGTTCCTTTCACACAGCAGTGTTGTTTCTCTTGTTAATCTGCACGTTAACATAGACACTCTTGTGCTGGGCTACTTTACTAGTGAATGCATTGATTGTGCGTTCCGCTTACAGTATATCGGTGAAACACGTGGAACATACCAACTACACAAACTGTGGGGGGACCCAAAATTAACCATAGGCTACTACAACCAGGGCATCGCTGAAAACGAGTATGTGTGTTTGTTTACAGAATGCTGTTGTCACTGCTGCAAACTCCCATACAAATAATTATCGAAAAATATAATTTCCCTGCAGCCAGTGGGTCCCCTTTCCAGTGTAGGCCCCTGGGCTTCAGCCCCTTGCATTAATGCGCCCCTGCAAATGATCTTAATCACATCCATTCATTTTACCATCCTGCCACTAGCCTTTTATTTAGATTAAAAACCCTTTTCATTCGGGTGAGGAAGCTGGTGTTTTGAGTGGCATTGGCACATCTTGTTATGCCGGTGACTATATGCTACTGCAATAGATGCATTTTGCAGTAGTTAAGGTTAATGATTAATTGATTGTTAATTTAAACGATGATCGATTATGAAAATGATCGAAAATTGAAATCCCTAGTGGGTATCATATAAAAAGTACAAAATTGTATTAATACATAGTTAAATTTAAAGAAAGAAGAACAAAATCACATTAAAATAGCATCCGTTGTACAAGGCAGCGGCTGGTTAGAGGTGCATGGCTGACAACGGTTTCAAATAAACAAAAATAACAAAAGACACATACACAACACTTTACATTAGAGCTGTCGCGATTCATCGATTTTGAAAAATCGTCGACTTCATTTTGCTTGCGTCGACTAACCGGCAGAATACCGGAAGTGCCGCATTTCACGGACGAGAATCCATAAATCACATTATTAGACTATTTTCCAAGGCTGCATGACATTAACCCCATTTAAAAATCATAACTAAGCATAATTGTGAATTCACAAAAGCTATGATTTAATTAAATAATTATATGCCATGCAGTTCTAACACAGTATATGCACTTTAATTATTTACATGCGTGTAGGTTAAGTACATGCGTCACAGAGTAGTTCCACAGAAACTGTTATTATTCACACGTGTGGAGCGTCTCAAACTCCATCTCTGCATGTTGTTGTGAGTTTGGGTTAATTATAACGTTCATCGGGGAACACAACATGCGCCATTTCATCAGATGTGTAAGATAAATCATTTATAAATCTACACAAACACAGGAGAATACATCGCGATTTCAAAATAAAAGCTCAAACTCACATTTTGATGTCCACATATTCATTTAATTACAGTGGCTATAGCATTTCTGTCCTAAAAAAATGGCCAAATATGAAAGATTAAGTGGACATTTGAATTAAATGGTGCTTGGTCAATATTAAACAAGGTTTAGATCGCGCAGTAATGTTTAATAATAATCATCAGGCTGTCGGCGCCCCCTGCAGGCCTTTGTTGTTATGCGTAATGTACATTAGCTCTATTGTTTATAATACATTATGTATTTTAACAGTTTTGTTCAATAAAACCATATGATTTTTTGCTTTTGATACTTTATTTGAACTAATTATTATTGCATCATTGCAATTATATATGTATTTTAAGTCATTTTAAAAGCTATTGTTCATTTACATCTATTTTTATTACCACAAAAACATTATTATAATTATAGGGCCCTATGAAATCCGTTTTATTTCCAAATTCAGTTTTTTCCATTCTCTGTTTTAATGGTTAAATTACATTTTATTAATCAAAAAGCCTGTCTAATTAATTGAGTTTTACAGTTTTATCTGTACCAAATTCTTATTTTGTAACATAACATATCTTATTTTTATATTTATTTTATTTTTTTGTGATTGGCTGTCATGCACATTCTTTTATTCTTTATATCTTATTTTTTATTCATTTTATTTTATGTATACTTCCCTTGTGTTGTATTTTTCAATATTTGCACCGTCCATGGAGCGGACCCGACTCTCATTTCACTGCTGGTTATACAATCTCTGTATAGTCGTGTATGTGACAAATAAAACTTGAAACTTTTCTGGATTCCATTTTAATGGTTCCATAAATTTTTTAAAAAATTTTTTCAGAAATACTGCACATTTACATTTTTCTCCTAAATAAATTCTGGTAAATAATATTTCTGGTAAATACTCTATTTAAAATACTGATTATAATGTTATTATTAGACTAGAACACATGGATATGTTGTGATTCTCACACTATAATACTGAACTCTGTTGCACTTTACTTTTGCTTTAAAAAAGGATTTCATAGAAATTTGGATTTAATTTGGTTTAATAAAATATTCTTAAGTAAAAAAAAAAAAAGGTGGGAAATTAATCGTTTAGATTAATCGATTAATCTAAAGTAGTCGATAGATTAATCGAAATAAACAGTCGTTAGTGGCAGCCCTACTTTACATAACTAATATTTGCACAACTCACAAAAACACAAAACTACACAAACTTACAGGGCTGAGGTTCACCACAGGAGGAGTGATCACCACGCTAGTTATCCAAAAGCACACGGTCTCACACACACCACCGTGCACTCAGATCACACAACCAAAACACTTCAAAAGTGTCACACGGCAAACATTGGATGAGCACCACCACCACAAGAGATCCTTCACCCGTGGGACCCCAGCACCTGAAAGGAAATCAAAAATAAATAAACAAATTTCAAAACATAAATTACAATAAACCACAGTTTGATGGTGTCACAGTATAGTCATGGAGCAGACAATAATAATAATGATTAAGCAGTCACACATCAAAATCACAAACGATATACAAATATTCAAACGATAGAAAAAAACATTAACTCAATTCGAACAACAGGGGAGACAAGCTCACACGGTGCAAACACATAGTTTTGTGTTCCTGTTCCAAAAATAAGTGAGCGTCAACCCCAAAATAAAAGCAAACTATAAATCAATGAAACCAGACAGCAACAATCCCCTCTATTAGTTGAAAGATAACGGCGTTCTCGCAGTGTGGCAGCAGAGAAGCGACAAGGCTGTAACTATAGCGACAGCAGAGAAAACGATCGCCACGAACGAGAGGGAGAATCCTGAGCCAAATACAAACAAAACAATCACTAAGATTTATGCATCACCTGCTAAAATTCTCAGCTCATAACTACATGCACGACGACACTTACCGGAAAAGGGCAATGTGCTCTATTATCCCTTCACAGGCACGGGTACACAGCATTCATAAAAACCGCCGTTTAACTGGGATTCTGCACATCAGCCCATCCCCAAGCGAAGCTAAACAATCTGCTTTCCACAGAACAGTTCGCACATACCTGAGAGGTGAGCAGTCTTAGAATCCACTTAATGAAACAAGCCGAAGGAAACAACGAGGGGAAAAGACAAGTTAGAACACAACAATGAATCATTAATGCCAAAGGCACATTAACTAGAAGCGAAACTGCTACATGCTAACGGCACATACCTGCAGCTACTGTCAACAACAGAAAGGGGAGGAGCCGGACGTGACGCATCACAGGCTATAGCCAACCAGCTCTTAAATAGGCGGAACTCCTCGCTGATAGGTGCTCACCAATGTCAATCACCACCACTCATCTCATTCATTCGGTTACAATCCACCCACAGCTTCTGCACCGGCGCCTCGACGGTGAACTAAACAGAACCTACACTCTGAACCCTCAGTTCCAAGGCCGGAACCAAGCAACAGCTGTACTACCCACTATACTAGACACTGTACCTGCCCCCAATGATCGTGAGAGGTGATGAATATTAGGGTACTTCCCAGCAGTACTCCTTCCAGTCCTCCTGACCACAGCAGAACCTGAAGGAAGACTCATTACAGGCTGCAAGATCACCTCTGTCTCAAGAATTTCTTCTGCCCTCTGGGCTTCACCAGATGGTACCTCCTTAGACCTCTGAGGGACAGAACCTGCCTACTACTAAATTGCAGTGTTTCCTGCACCAAGACAAACAAGTCTCCCATCATCTAACTCCTCCTCTCTGCGAACCTCAACTATGCTGATGTGCCAGAGTCTCTTCACGTCTCTGCCGATCTGTCAGAGTCACACCACGTCACAGCTGATCATCCAGGGTCCTGTAACGTCCTGTCCCTCACACCCAGATATTCAAGGTCAGTTCTTCGATTTCCTAGTCTGGTATCCAGTGTGAGAGATGTTCCGCTGGTGTCTGCACGCGCAGCTGGTATTCCCAAATCCACACACTCCAACCCTTATGTTCCTGAACTGATTTCCCTGTCTGAAGCGATTCCCATGATGGGGATTGCTTTATGTTGCGTTTGGGCTGCGTACACCACCACAGAACTGCTCGAGGTGGCGAAGTCCACTGTGATGTCTCCAGAGGTGGCGGCGCATGCTGCAGAACCTCCCGAAGCGGCGGTGCTCGCTTCAGCTCCTTGCATGGTGGTGGCGCCCAGCAATTCATATCCAGCTCGTCATATCACGGTCGAAGGAACCGTAGATGAGCACTGTCCCTATCCTGTTAATGAACTCTACCTGTTTCCTGATGTTACCACTGTAGAACCTCCAGAGGTGGCGGCGTCTGCTGCAGAACCTTCAGAGGTGTCAGTGGTAAACGCCTATGAATCCTTGTCCTGCCCTGTCACGGCTATGGAGGCCGTCTGTGAACTCTTGCCTTGCTTTGAGCTGGCCATGGAGGCCAATAATGAACATTCCTTTGCTCATGTCACGGCCACGGAGGCCGTTTTTGAACATTTGTACCGTTCTGAACCAGCCATGGTGGCTGATTGTGAACTGTCTGTCCATCTCGTCTCAACTAATGTGTCTGATTCTGAACTGTCTATCCTGCCTGTCTCTGGCAAGAAATCTACACCTGAACTGTCTACCATGAACTCAGAAACTGTAAATGCACCCCATATCTGTCCCATTAACCCTATCACTGCCATGGAAACCTTAAATGAACCTTCTGTAGGCCCTGTTAACCCTGTCATTGCCAAAGACAACATTAGTGAGCTATCTGTCTGTCCGGTTTCAACCAATGAATCTGAGTTTGCCTGTTCAGTTGTCAATAATGCTTCTGATTTTGAATTGCCTGTCTATCCAGTCACTGTCAATGAGTCAGGTCTTAAGCTGTCTTCCTGTCCAGTTCCAGTCAATGACTTAAATTTAGAATTTTCTGCCTGTCCAGCTTTGATCAGGAAGTTTCCTTATGGACTGTCTGCCCTCTCAGTTGCCACCAGGGAAAATATTGATGGACTTCCTATGTTCCCTGCCTTGGTTCTTGAGTCCGTACATGCTTTCTCTGTCTCTCGTGTCTCAGTTTTCCCTAGGTCCCAGTCTCTACCAGGGGTTGCTGTTCCGTCTGCTCCGCCGTGGTGGTCTTCTACTCCGCCCTGGTGGGCTCCAGTCCCATCCGCTCCGCCCTGGAGGGCTCCTGTCCCACCTGATCCACCCTGGTGGGCTCCTGCTCTGTCTGCTCCGCCCTGGTGGGCTCCTGTACCATCTACTCTGCCCTGGTGGGCTCCTGTTCCATCCTGGTCTCCGGTTCCGCTCTGGTTCCCTGCTCCGCCTTGGTTCTCTGCTCTGCCCTGGCTTCCTGCTTCGCCGGTTCTGCCTGGGTGTCCTGCTCGGCCGGCTCAGCCTCAGTCCCCGGTCTTCCCGCTTCCACGTGGACCTGGCCCTCCGTCCCTCCCCCTGTTCCGCCTCCGCTCCACCTCCCTCCTGGATTTTATTAAGGTAGGAGCGTCTGGAAGCCGCTCCTTGGGGGTGGGCTATGTCACGAATCCGGTCTATGAACTTCTGTTTATTCACCACCAGAGGTCACTCGCTCACCACATTGACTCTTGCATCACACTAACTGTTGCAGGTCACCCATGGACTACATTTCCCATCATCCACTTTCTCTCTGTGATCGCCGAGTATTGTATAACGTATATCACTCTCCTAGCGATAGCTACTCTACGGCAGCGGTTTTCAACTCCAGTCCTCACGCCCCCCCGCTCTGCACATTTTGTATGTTTCTCTCTTCACTTCAGACCTTTGTTCTATTCGACCGTAAGTGCCCTGCGAAGTGGACTTCACAGGATATTCCGCCATCATTCCAGTTCGAAGCGAGCGTATATGTTCCATTCAAAGGGCATTGAAGTGTGCGAGACGTGAATTTAAATTGGATTTATTTACAGAGGTATATTTTGTCACACTTCACTAGTAAGTTTCGTCTGTGTGTGATGACGCTGGCGTAGCGCAAATCCGTGAATAAATCAGTGAATAAATAAGTTCCGAAGTGAAGTAAACGTCAACGGATTTCTCATGCTTAGGGAGTAGGGAGCAATGAACACTGTGTAGGGAGCATGTCAATCGGAACACAGTTCATTCATGGAACTTTCTTCTAATGAGCTGATGATCTGAATCAGGTGTGTTTAAACAACAGAGACATGCAAAATGTGCAGAGCGGGGGGGCGCGAGGACTGGAGTTGAAAACCGCTGCTCTACGGAGCCTTAACTAGTAGTCTTAGTCTTGCCTTGTGTATTTGCTAGTGTTTTGATATCTGCCCGTGTTTCCTGGATTAACCCTTTGCCTTGCCGTTCGGACTCTGTTTGCCCCTCGTTTGGATTATTGCTCGTGTACCTGGATTATCTCTCTGCCTTGCCCTTGGATATTGTTTGCCGATCATCGACCCACGCTTTCCCTAGGATTACTGTGTGTCTTGCCCGTGCCATACCTGTTTGCTGTTTATTGACCCTGCCTGTATTATGACCATGTTTTGAAATAAAGCCTTGCACATGGATCCGCACGTCTCACGTCTCGTTCGCCCCGTAACAGCAGCATTAAAGGGAAGTAGATTGTGTTTTTTGGGGGATTTTTCTTTTATTAAGTAAGTTAATTTCTTTCCGATTAGTTAATGCATGGTTTGGTTCGTTATTTTTGGGCTCCCACTACCTGCGGTAAACTGGATTATATTTTCACCACTTATACTTTATTTCTCTTCTTGTCTGTTAAATAAATTGTCGCTTAATGGCAATCATTTTTTTTTGAACAACAAAACAGTGTTGTGTCATGATTCTGGGTCTGGAGACGGGTACATCAACGTTTCTCCTCCCTTTTGTTAGTTTCTATTTGATCCCCTAGAAAAAACTAAAAAAAGAAACTTAGAAACGTAAAAATATATTATTGCAAAAGTTCCTTCAGTGATGTGATACTCTAAAAGACTTTATGAAGTCATTATTAGCAATGTATGGTTCATGAATGAATCATTCTAATCATCTCACATCTCGAGTTTTACTGCTTAATGTTCTGTAGGGATTTAAAGGGTTTCTGTTATCGGTGTTTTTTGGGTTACGTTTAAGGAAAGGTTATGTAAATTTTTTACACTTAGTTTAAATTAGGGTACTTTGATTTTACTTTTTATTTTTACAGTGTATCTGAGGATATAGGGTTAGGGTTAGTTAGTATCTGAGGATATAGGGTTAGGGTTAGTTAGTATCTGAGGATATAGGGTTAGGCTTAGTTAGTATCTGAGGATATAGGGTTAGGCTTAGTTGGTATCTGAGGATATAGGGTTAGGCTTAGTTAGTATCTGAGGATATAGGGTTAGGGTTAGTTAGTATCTGAGGATATAGGGTTAGGCTTAGTTAGTATCTGAGGATATAGGGTTAGGCTTAGTTGGTATCTGAGGATATAGGGTTAGGCTTAGTTAGTATCTGAGGATATAGGGTTAGGCTTAGTTGGTATCTGAGGAATTAGGGTTAGGCTTAGTTGGTATCTGAGGATATAGGGTTAGGCTTAGTTGGTATCTGAGGATATAGGGTTAGGCTTAGTTGGTATCTGAGGATATAGGGTTAGGCTTAGTATCTGAGGATATAGGGTTAGGGTTAGTTGGTATCTGAGGATATAGGGTTAGGCTTAGTTGGTATCTGAGGATATAGGGTTAGGCTTAGTTGGTATCTGAGGATATAGGGTTAGGCTTAGTTAGTATCTGAGGATATAGGGTTAGGCTTAGTTGGTATCTGAGGATATAGGGTTAGGCTTAGTTAGTATCTGAGGATATAGGGTTAGGCTTAGTTGGTATCTGAGGATATAGGGTTAGGCTTAGTTGGTATCTGAGGATATAGGGTTAGGCTTAGTATCTGAGGATATAGGGTTAGGCTTAGTTAGTATCTGAGGATATAGGGTTAGGCTTAGTTAGTATCTGAGGATATAGGGTTAGGCTTAGTTAGTATCTGAGGATATAGGGTTAGGCTTAGTTAGTATCTGAGGATATATTTTTGGCAAGTATCAGCATCATGACTTGCATCTCAAAAGTATTTGAACTATTGTGTGAATTAGAGGTCCTTGCCAGTAAAAACAGATCATGTTCTGAACTGACATGTTCAACATGCAGGTTGACTAATGTGTTCTTAAGAACTTCTCAGAAAGGTGTGTTTTTCTTATGAATAGCTGCATTTTCCTCATTTCTTGTTTACATATTCTCTCACTTGTGGGAACCTAAATAAGTGTTCTGTATACACATATAAAAAATACTAGTAAAAATGCTTTACTAAGCTTAGCTTTCCAGGCAGTGAACTGCATTCTTTCCAGTTATAAATTGCATATTGGTTCTTTAAGCAGTAAACCATGATGCTTATCTTTTATTCTTCAAAAGATCCCTGCCTTAGAAATCCCACTCCTAAAGTTTGTGTGGCTAATTTTTGGTTTCAAAGCATGAAACATTTGCAATTTAAAAGATACTTAGACAACATTTCCGGTTTACACTGTGTCATGGTTGGCTCCTCTGCAGTTCATGATCATATTAATTTTCATTTATAATATTAATTTTCACATTTGTTTAATAAACTGTGTTGAGTCAGCAGTCCTGAAAAAAAAAAATTGATCTACTGTTTTCTAATGGTTCCGTCAACCCTCAAGTTCTCATTTAGTCACTCACTAGACACTCAAAGATACTTTCTTTCAATAAATGCACAAACAAACCTCAGCTCCAAACGATGATGTCCGCATACAACACGCTCATTCATAACAAACCTCTTGAATTAATGTAGAAAATATATCACAGACTATTTTTGAGAATGAAACCTGTAATTGTTATTGAGCTATTTCTATCTGACTTAACCCTTAAAATGTAGCTTTGGTGGCATAAATTAATTTATTTTGGTTGATGCAGTGGAATTACATAATATTTGTAACTAATCAGCAATTTAGATTAAAAAAGAAGATGATTCTTCTGAAAACAAACCATGCGTGTACTCATGTTTCACATACATGGGCAGATGCATTTTATGCTAATTTTAGTTGTGTGAGAGCAGTTGATTGGCTGCACGTGCTCAGTGCGCTCCTGTAGGGCTGTGCATATGCAAATCACAGTCTGATCACACAAGATAAAGACTGGCGAAGATCTGAGAATGTTTCCAGATCAGCTCACCACTGTTGAAACAAATTAACCAGCTAGTCAAACAATGGATTCTACAAACAATAGAGCCCGGAAGTCAAACCAAAATAACAGTTCTACAAAATGCTGTGATGTTGGGTCCTGTTGTGGATGCTGTTGCAAGTGCTGCATAGATCTAATTGTGGAATGCTGTAATTCCATTCCTGATTGCTGTGGAGAGATTATGAACACAACCTGTAATATTCTGTGAGTGTTTACATGTTGCTCAGGTGAGAAATGTCTACTTACTTGTAGTCTAGTCACTATATACTGAGACTTGCTTTAGTATCACTTGCTACTGTCCATATAAATGGAGCGAAGTAAAACTAATAAACTAATATAAAAATTGCTTAATATATGTAATTTTTCAGTAGAAATATCTAAACATCCTTAGAACTCACCTACATCTTAAATTTTGTCGAAATATCTAAACAAGAAAAAAGCTGATTAAGAAGAATAAACAAATTCTACATTTGATATCTGTAAAAATATTTTAGAATCTTAATTAAAGTTTGTGAAAAGATGTAATAAGTGAGTATAAAGATGTTTAGATATTTTTACTTGGGGAAAACAAGACAACACTAATGCCAATATATGTATTTAAAAAAAAAAATCTTAATCTGTCCAGAATAAACAGATTTGTGGAGATGCTGCGATGTTTAGGACTCAAGATGGGTTTCAGCTCCAGTGAAGAACATCAATACAATCAACACCATCACATCTTTAGCCTCACTATGGATGTTAACCCGTTTAATCCCAATTTTTTCCCAGACATGAAAATATCCAAATGATGTGTCATAAGTAACCAATTATTTTTTTGGAAAAGTGTGCGAAAAATTGTGTTTTATGTTCGGTCACAATTGTGGGATGATGTGTGTACTGAAATAACACATTTCTGCAGTCATAAAAATTGTTATATATCTCAGCCCAGCAACTGTTTGATTACATTCTAGGGTTACTATTATGCATAAAAAAACTTATGCAACATTGATAGGAACACTGAGATAAAAAACTAAAATAAATTCAACCATCACCGCACTTCAAAATTGCAAATCAAATTTTTATATCAATGCTATGAGTATTACAACATCATTGTTGTACATTTTTTATAACATTTGAATTTTTAATTTAGAGCAACATTTTAGTGTAATTTTCACTAACAACTGCATCTGGATTTATATTGTATTCCTAAACTCACTGTTATCCAGCGGTCATCAACATGTTTACTCACTCATGACCACACTCAACAAAACTAAATATATGCAAATGCATATATTAATACTAGACACCCTAAAGATCATGTGTACTAAAAATCTTTATCATATCTTTATGTTATCAAACTTAACACGCCTTTTGTTTCAGAGCTTTGATGCAGTTATCATCTTCTCAAGATTCTGGTCATGTGACACGCTGCACATATTTAACTGAGACGCTTTATTGTTTCCATATTTGCTGGAAGTCACTAAAACACTAGTCAGTCAGGTTTCTAGAGCTTTATAAATGAAAACCTGTTTTAACGGTCACTATTGTGAGCGCTGGGATTTAATGGGTTAAATCTGTACATACAAATACAGTGTCTGCCAAAAGATCAAAATACACTACATAACAAATCAATTAAAAAATAAAAAACTCTAACAATAATGTCTGATTGTAACTCTAGTAAGTGTGTGATAAAACAACTAGAAATGCTTTGAGATGAATTTCCAAAAGATCCCAATAGTTTGAAAAAACATGAACACAAGTCTGAAAGCGTTCTTGAGCCTCAGTGAGAAATACATGTCTTCTGCTTTCTCTCCTTTGGGCGGATGTTTAATTTCACAATATGTTTCTTGATTAGTTCGATTTTTTTTGTTGTTGTTTAGTTTGATTATATAAGAAATCTCATGTCTGCTAAACTGATAAGTAGAATTCTAGTTGAATAATCAGTATAAATGTCAGATGTCCAGGACAATAATGATATTAAGAGACACTTACAGTTTATTATATTGGTGGTGGTCAAATGGTGCACACATGATCGACTCCTGTAAACACTTATTTGATGTTGGTGCTTGTATAAATGTGTGTAGAAGTCTAAGTAGCTTTCATTAAACAGTACTAGTAAAGAATTCACAGTTGGTTGTCATCACTCTCTTGTGTTGCATAAGTTTGCATAACACGTTTCAGGACCTACTCATAGTCGAAATCATACTCTAGATTTAATACTGTCACATGGAATTGATGATAATGGTGTTGAAATTCTGCAGCAAAGCGATGATATATCAGATCATTATCTAGTCTTGTGTAAACTCCATATAGTTAAAGCTGTAAATTCAACTCCTCCTTATAAATATGGTAGAACCATCACTTCTAGCACAAAAGATTGCTTTGCAAGTAATCTTCCTGATTTATCTCAATTCCTCAGCATATCCAACAGCTCAGAACAGCTTGATGATGTAACAGAAACTATGAACTCTCTCTTTTCTAGCACTTTAGATACAATTGCTCCTTTACGCTTAAGGAAGATTAAGGAAAAGAGTCCAACACCGTGGTATAATGAGCACACTCGCACTCTAAAGAGAGCAGCCCGGAAAATGGAGCGCAGCTGGAGGAAAACAAAACTAGAGGTATTTCGTATAGCTTGGCGGGAAAGTACCCTATCCTAAAGAAAAGCTTTAAAAACTGCTAGATCTGATTACTTTTCGTCTCTTTTAGAACAAAACAAACATAACCCCAGGTATTTATTCAATACAGTGGCAAAATTAACAAAAAATAAAGCATCAACAGGTGTTGACATTTCCCAACAGCACAGCAGTAATGACTTTATGAACTATTTTACTTCCAAAATTGATACTATTAGAGATCAAATTGTAACCATGCAGCCGTCAGCTATATCATCACATCAAATAGTGCACTATAGATCCCCCGAGGAACAATTCCACTCATTCTCTACTATAGGAGAAGAAGAATTGTATAAACTTGTTAAATCATCTAAACCAACAACATGTATGTTAGACCCTATTCCATCTAAACTACTAAAAGAGGTGCTTCCAGAAGTCATAGATCTTATCAATACCTGTACCTGAGGATATATTTTTGGCATGTATCAGCATCACGACTTGCATCTCAAAAGTATTTGAACTATTCCGTGAATTAGAGGTCCTTGCCAGTGAAAACAGATCATGTTCTGAACTGACATGTTCAACATGCAGGTTGATTAATGTGTTCTTAAGAACTTCTCAGAAAGGTGTTTTTCTTATGAACAGCTGCATTTTCCTCATTTCTTGTTTACATAGTTGGCTTGCTTAGTTGGGGACACTTCATTTCCAGCAATATCGTCGACTTGATTGAACAGAAACTTTTTGAACTGAACTGAGCTGGACGATGCATCACTGAATTCAACAATGAAATGCCTTTAACTGAAAATTGAGTGTTTAATCTTGTCATTTTACATTATTGACACACTATTTTCCTATTTTGATAATTGTGCAGTTGCTTTGACACAATTTGTATTGTTAAAAGCGCTATATAAATAAAGGTGACTTGACTTGACATATTCTCTCACTTGTGGGAACCTAAATAAGTGTTCTGTATACAAATATAAAAAATACTAGTAAAAATGCTTTGCTAAGCTCCGCCCAGCTTAGCTTTCCAGGCAGTGAACTGCATTCTTTCCAGTTATAAATTGTATATTGGTTCTTTAAGCAGTAAAACATGATGCTTTTCTTTTATTCTTCAAAAGATCCCTGCCTTAGAAATCCCACTCCTAAAGTTTGTGTGGCTAATTTTTGGCTTCAGAGCATGAAACATTTGCAATTTAAAAGATACTTAGACAACATTTCCGGTTTACACTGTGTCATGGTTGGCTCCTCTGCAGTTCATGATCATATTAATTTTAATTTATAATATTAATTTTCACATTTGTTTCATAAACTATGTGTTGAGTCAGCAGTCCTGAAAAAAAAAACAAATGACAAATTGATCTACTGTTTTCTAATGGTTCCGTCAACCCTCAAGTTCTCATTTAGTCACTCACTAGACACTCAAAGATACTTTCTTTCAATAAATGCACAAACAAACCTCAGCTCCAAACGATGATGTCCGCATACAACACACTCATTCATAACAAACCTCTTGAATTAATGTAGAAAATATATCACAGACTATTTTTGAGAATGAAACCTGTAATTGTTATTGAGCTATTTCTATCTGACTTAACCCTTAAAATGTAGCTTTGGTGGCATAAATTAATTTATTTTGGTTGATGCAGTGGAAATACATAATATTTGTAACTAATCAGCAATTTAGATAAAAAAAAAACATTTTTAGTTTACCATTTTTATTTCCCATTTGGCCACAAAGAAGATGATTCTTCTGAAACAAACCATGCGTGTACTCATGTTTCACATACATGGTTTTGGGCAGATGCATTTTATGCTAATTTTTGTTGTGTGAGAGCAGTTGATTGGCTGCACGTGCTCAGTGCGCTCCTGTAGGGCTGTGCATATGCAAATCACAGTCTGATCACACAAGATAAAGACTGGCGAAGATCTGAGAATGTTTCCAGATCAGCTCACCACTGTTGAAACAAATTAACCAGCTAGTCAAACAATGGATTCTACAAACAATAGAGCCCAGGAGTCAAACCAAAATAACAGTTCTACAAAATGCTGTGATGTTGGGTCCTGTTGTGGATGCTGTTGCAAGTGCTGCATAGATCTAATTGTGGAATGCTGTAATTCCATTCCTGATTGCTGTGGAGAGATTTTAAAAGAAACAGCCTGTAATATTCTGTGAGTGTTTACATGATGTTGCTCAGGTGAGAAATGTCTACTTACTTGTAGTCTAGTCACTATATACTGAGACTTGCTTTAGTATCACTTGCTACTGTCCATATAAATGGAGCAGAGTAAAACTAATAAACTAATATAAAAATTGCTTAACATATGTAATTTTTCAGTAGAAGTATCTAAACATCCTTAGAACTCACCTACATCTTAAATTTTGTCGAAATATCTAAACAAGAAAAAACATGATTAAGAAGAATAAACAAATTCTACATTTGATATCTGTAAAAATATTTTAGAATCTTAACAATAATTAAAGATTGTGAAAAGATGTAATAAGTGAGTATAAAGATGTTTAGATATTTTTACTTGGGGAAAACAAGACAACACTAATGCCAATATATGTATTTAAAAAAAAAAATCTTAATCTGTCCAGAATAAACAGATTTGTGGAGATGCTGCGATGTTTAGGACTCAAGATGGGTTTCAGCTCCAGTGAAGAACATCAATACAATCAACACCATCACATCTTTAGCCTCACTATGGATGTTAACCCGTTTAATCCCAATTTTTTCCCAGACATGAAAATATCCAAATGATGTGTCATAAGTAACCAATTATTTTTTTGGAAAAGTGTGCGAAAAATTGTGTTTTATGTTCGGTCACAATTGTGGGATGATATGTGTGTACTGAAATAACACATTTCTGCAGTCATAAAAATTGTTATATATCTCAGCCCAGCAACTGTTTGATTACATTCTAGGGTTACTATTATGCATAAAAAAACTTATGCAACATTGATAGGAACACTGAGATAAAAAACTAAAATAAATTCAACCATCACCGCACTTCAAAATTGCAAATCAAATTTTTATATCAATGCTATGAGTATTACAACATCATTGTTGTACATTTTTTATAACATTTGAATTTTTAATTTAGAGCAACATTTTAGTGTAATTTTCACTAACAACTGCATCTGGATTTATATTGTATTCCTAAACTCACTGTTATCCAGCGGTCATCAACATGTTTACTCACTCATGACCACACTCAACAAAACTAAATATATGCAAATGCATATATTAATACTAGACACCCTAAAGATCATGTGTACTAAAAATCTTTATCATATCTTTATGTTATCAAACTTAACACGCCTTTTGTTTCAGAGCTTTGATGCAGTTATCATCTTCTCAAGATTCTGGTCATGTGACACGCTGCACATATTTAACTGAGACGCTTTATTGTTTCCATATTTGCTGGAAGTCACTAAAACACTAGTCAGTCAGGTTTCTAGAGCTTTATAAATGAAAACCTGTTTTAACGGTCACTATTGTGAGCGCTGGGATTTAATGGGTTAAATCTGTACATACAAATACAGTGTCTGCCAAAAGATCAAAATACACTACATAACAAATCAATTAAAAAATAAAAAACTCTAACAATAATGTCTGATTGTAACTCTAGTAAGTGTGTGATAAAACAACTAGAAATGCTTTGAGATGAATTTCCAAAAGATCCCAATAGTTTGAAAAAACATGAACACAAGTCTGAAAGCGTTCTTGAGCCTCAGTGAGAAATACATGTCTTCTGCTTTCTCTCCTTTGGGCGGATGTTTAATTTCACAGTATGTTTCTTGATTAGTTCGATTTTTTTGTTGTTGTTTAGTTTGATTATATAAGAAATCTCATGTCTGCTAAACTGATAAGTAGAATTCTAGTTGAATAATCAGTATAAATGTCAGATGTCCAGGACAATAATGATATTAAGAGACACTTACAGTTTATTATATTGGTGGTGGTCAAATGGTGCACACATGATCGACTCCTGTAAACACTTATTTGATGTTGGTGCTTGTATAAATGTGTGTAGAAGTCTAAGTAGCTTTCATTAAACAGTACTAGTAAAGAATTCACAGTTGGTTGTCATCACTCTCTTGTGTTGCATAAGTTTGCATAACACGTTTCAGGACCTACTCATAGTCGAAATCATACTCTAGATTTAATACTGTCACATGGAATTGATGATAATGGTGTTGAAATTCTGCAGCAAAGCGATGATATATCAGATCATTATCTAGTCTTGTGTAAACTCCATATAGTTAAAGCTGTAAATTCAACTCCTCCTTATAAATATGGTAGAACCATCACTTCTAGCACAAAAGATTGCTTTGCAAGTAATCTTCCTGATTTATCTCAATTCCTCAGCATATCCAACAGCTCAGAACAGCTTGATGATGTAACAGAAACTATGAACTCTCTCTTTTCTAGCACTTTAGATACAATTGCTCCTTTACGCTTAAGGAAGATTAAGGAAAAGAGTCCAACACCGTGGTATAATGAGCACACTCGCACTCTAAAGAGAGCAGCCCGGAAAATGGAGCGCAGCTGGAGGAAAACAAAACTAGAGGTATTTCGTATAGCTTGGCGGGAAAGTACCCTATCCTAAAGAAAAGCTTTAAAAACTGCTAGATCTGATTACTTTTCGTCTCTTTTAGAACAAAACAAACATAACCCCAGGTATTTATTCAATACAGTGGCAAAATTAACAAAAAATAAAGCATCAACAGGTGTTGACATTTCCCAACAGCACAGCAGTAATGACTTTATGAACTATTTTACTTCCAAAATTGATACTATTAGAGATCAAATTGTAACCATGCAGCCGTCAGCTATATCATCACATCAAATAGTGCACTATAGATCCCCCGAGGAACAATTCCACTCATTCTCTACTATAGGAGAAGAAGAATTGTATAAACTTGTTAAATCATCTAAACCAACAACATGTATGTTAGACCCTATTCCATCTAAACTACTAAAAGAGGTGCTTCCAGAAGTCATAGATCTTATCAATACCTGTACCTGAGGATATATTTTTGGCATGTATCAGCATCACGACTTGCATCTCAAAAGTATTTGAACTATTCCGTGAATTAGAGGTCCTTGCCAGTGAAAACAGATCATGTTCTGAACTGACATGTTCAACATGCAGGTTGATTAATGTGTTCTTAAGAACTTCTCAGAAAGGTGTTTTTCTTATGAACAGCTGCATTTTCCTCATTTCTTGTTTACATAGTTGGCTTGCTTAGTTGGGGACACTTCATTTCCAGCAATATCGTCGACTTGATTGAATAGAAACTTTTTGAACTGAACTGAGCTGGACGATGCATCACTGAATTCAACAATGAAATGCCTTTAACTGAAAATTGAGTGTTTAATCTTGTCATTTTACATTATTGACACACTATTTTCCTATTTTGATAATTGTGCAGTTGCTTTGACACAATTTGTATTGTTAAAAGCGCTATATAAATAAAGGTGACTTGACTTGACATATTCTCTCACTTGTGGGAACCTAAATAAGTGTTCTGTATACAAATATAAAAAATACTAGTAAAAATGCTTTGCTAAGCTCCGCCCAGCTTAGCTTTCCAGGCAGTGAACTGCATTCTTTCCAGTTATAAATTGTATATTGGTTCTTTAAGCAGTAAAACATGATGCTTTTCTTTTATTCTTCAAAAGATCCCTGCCTTAGAAATCCCACTCCTAAAGTTTGTGTGGCTAATTTTTGGCTTCAGAGCATGAAACATTTGCAATTTAAAAGATACTTAGACAACATTTCCGGTTTACACTGTGTCATGGTTGGCTCCTCTGCAGTTCATGATCATATTAATTTTAATTTATAATATTAATTTTCACATTTGTCTGCTTTCTCTCCTTTGGGCGGATGTTTAATTTCACAGTATGTTTCTTGATTAGTTCGATTTTTTTGTTGTTGTTTAGTTTGATTATATAAGAAATCTCATGTCTGCTAAACTGATAAGTAGAATTCTAGTTGAATAATCAGTATAAATGTCAGATGTCCAGGACAATAATGATATTAAGAGACACTTACAGTTTATTATATTGGTGGTGGTCAAATGGTGCACACATGATCGACTCCTGTAAACACTTATTTGATGTTGGTGCTTGTATAAATGTGTGTAGAAGTCTAAGTAGCTTTCATTAAACAGTACTAGTAAAGAATTCACAGTTGGTTGTCATCACTCTCTTGTGTTGCATAAGTTTGCATAACACGTTTCAGGACCTACTCATAGTCGAAATCATACTCTAGATTTAATACTGTCACATGGAATTGATGATAATGGTGTTGAAATTCTGCAGCAAAGCGATGATATATCAGATCATTATCTAGTCTTGTGTAAACTCCATATAGTTAAAGCTGTAAATTCAACTCCTCCTTATAAATATGGTAGAACCATCACTTCTAGCACAAAAGATTGCTTTGCAAGTAATCTTCCTGATTTATCTCAATTCCTCAGCATATCCAACAGCTCAGAACAGCTTGATGATGTAACAGAAACTATGAACTCTCTCTTTTCTAGCACTTTAGATACAATTGCTCCTTTACGCTTAAGGAAGATTAAGGAAAAGAGTCCAACACCGTGGTATAATGAGCACACTCGCACTCTAAAGAGAGCAGCCCGGAAAATGGAGCGCAGCTGGAGGAAAACAAAACTAGAGGTATTTCGTATAGCTTGGCGGGAAAGTACCCTATCCTAAAGAAAAGCTTTAAAAACTGCTAGATCTGATTACTTTTCGTCTCTTTTAGAACAAAACAAACATAACCCCAGGTATTTATTCAATACAGTGGCAAAATTAACAAAAAATAAAGCATCAACAGGTGTTGACATTTCCCAACAGCACAGCAGTAATGACTTTATGAACTATTTTACTTCCAAAATTGATACTATTAGAGATCAAATTGTAACCATGCAGCCGTCAGCTATATCATCACATCAAATAGTGCACTATAGATCCCCCGAGGAACAATTCCACTCATTCTCTACTATAGGAGAAGAAGAATTGTATAAACTTGTTAAATCATCTAAACCAACAACATGTATGTTAGACCCTATTCCATCTAAACTACTAAAAGAGGTGCTTCCAGAAGTCATAGATCTTATCAATACCTGTACCTGAGGATATATTTTTGGCATGTATCAGCATCACGACTTGCATCTCAAAAGTATTTGAACTATTCCGTGAATTAGAGGTCCTTGCCAGTGAAAACAGATCATGTTCTGAACTGACATGTTCAACATGCAGGTTGATTAATGTGTTCTTAAGAACTTCTCAGAAAGGTGTTTTTCTTATGAACAGCTGCATTTTCCTCATTTCTTGTTTACATAGTTGGCTTGCTTAGTTGGGGACACTTCATTTCCAGCAATATCGTCGACTTGATTGAATAGAAACTTTTTGAACTGAACTGAGCTGGACGATGCATCACTGAATTCAACAATGAAATGCCTTTAACTGAAAATTGAGTGTTTAATCTTGTCATTTTACATTATTGACACACTATTTTCCTATTTTGATAATTGTGCAGTTGCTTTGACACAATTTGTATTGTTAAAAGCGCTATATAAATAAAGGTGACTTGACTTGACATATTCTCTCACTTGTGGGAACCTAAATAAGTGTTCTGTATACAAATATAAAAAATACTAGTAAAAATGCTTTGCTAAGCTCCGCCCAGCTTAGCTTTCCAGGCAGTGAACTGCATTCTTTCCAGTTATAAATTGTATATTGGTTCTTTAAGCAGTAAAACATGATGCTTTTCTTTTATTCTTCAAAAGATCCCTGCCTTAGAAATCCCACTCCTAAAGTTTGTGTGGCTAATTTTTGGCTTCAGAGCATGAAACATTTGCAATTTAAAAGATACTTAGACAACATTTCCGGTTTACACTGTGTCATGGTTGGCTCCTCTGCAGTTCATGATCATATTAATTTTAATTTATAATATTAATTTTCACATTTGTCTGCTTTCTCTCCTTTGGGCGGATGTTTAATTTCACAGTATGTTTCTTGATTAGTTCGATTTTTTTGTTGTTGTTTAGTTTGATTATATAAGAAATCTCATGTCTGCTAAACTGATAAGTAGAATTCTAGTTGAATAATCAGTATAAATGTCAGATGTCCAGGACAATAATGATATTAAGAGACACTTACAGTTTATTATATTGGTGGTGGTCAAATGGTGCACACATGATCGACTCCTGTAAACACTTATTTGATGTTGGTGCTTGTATAAATGTGTGTAGAAGTCTAAGTAGCTTTCATTAAACAGTACTAGTAAAGAATTCACAGTTGGTTGTCATCACTCTCTTGTGTTGCATAAGTTTGCATAACACGTTTCAGGACCTACTCATAGTCGAAATCATACTCTAGATTTAATACTGTCACATGGAATTGATGATAATGGTGTTGAAATTCTGCAGCAAAGCGATGATATATCAGATCATTATCTAGTCTTGTGTAAACTCCATATAGTTAAAGCTGTAAATTCAACTCCTCCTTATAAATATGGTAGAACCATCACTTCTAGCACAAAAGATTGCTTTGCAAGTAATCTTCCTGATTTATCTCAATTCCTCAGCATATCCAACAGCTCAGAACAGCTTGATGATGTAACAGAAACTATGAACTCTCTCTTTTCTAGCACTTTAGATACAATTGCTCCTTTACGCTTAAGGAAGATTAAGGAAAAGAGTCCAACACCGTGGTATAATGAGCACACTCGCACTCTAAAGAGAGCAGCCCGGAAAATGGAGCGCAGCTGGAGGAAAACAAAACTAGAGGTATTTCGTATAGCTTGGCGGGAAAGTACCCTATCCTAAAGAAAAGCTTTAAAAACTGCTAGATCTGATTACTTTTCGTCTCTTTTAGAACAAAACAAACATAACCCCAGGTATTTATTCAATACAGTGGCAAAATTAACAAAAAATAAAGCATCAACAGGTGTTGACATTTCCCAACAGCACAGCAGTAATGACTTTATGAACTATTTTACTTCCAAAATTGATACTATTAGAGATCAAATTGTAACCATGCAGCCGTCAGCTATATCATCACATCAAATAGTGCACTATAGATCCCCCGAGGAACAATTCCACTCATTCTCTACTATAGGAGAAGAAGAATTGTATAAACTTGTTAAATCATCTAAACCAACAACATGTATGTTAGACCCTATTCCATCTAAACTACTAAAAGAGGTGCTTCCAGAAGTCATAGATCTTATCAATACCTGTACCTGAGGATATATTTTTGGCATGTATCAGCATCACGACTTGCATCTCAAAAGTATTTGAACTATTCCGTGAATTAGAGGTCCTTGCCAGTGAAAACAGATCATGTTCTGAACTGACATGTTCAACATGCAGGTTGATTAATGTGTTCTTAAGAACTTCTCAGAAAGGTGTTTTTCTTATGAACAGCTGCATTTTCCTCATTTCTTGTTTACATAGTTGGCTTGCTTAGTTGGGGACACTTCATTTCCAGCAATATCGTCGACTTGATTGAATAGAAACTTTTTGAACTGAACTGAGCTGGACGATGCATCACTGAATTCAACAATGAAATGCCTTTAACTGAAAATTGAGTGTTTAATCTTGTCATTTTACATTATTGACACACTATTTTCCTATTTTGATAATTGTGCAGTTGCTTTGACACAATTTGTATTGTTAAAAGCGCTATATAAATAAAGGTGACTTGACTTGACATATTCTCTCACTTGTGGGAACCTAAATAAGTGTTCTGTATACAAATATAAAAAATACTAGTAAAAATGCTTTGCTAAGCTCCGCCCAGCTTAGCTTTCCAGGCAGTGAACTGCATTCTTTCCAGTTATAAATTGTATATTGGTTCTTTAAGCAGTAAAACATGATGCTTTTCTTTTATTCTTCAAAAGATCCCTGCCTTAGAAATCCCACTCCTAAAGTTTGTGTGGCTAATTTTTGGCTTCAGAGCATGAAACATTTGCAATTTAAAAGATACTTAGACAACATTTCCGGTTTACACTGTGTCATGGTTGGCTCCTCTGCAGTTCATGATCATATTAATTTTAATTTATAATATTAATTTTCACATTTGTCTGCTTTCTCTCCTTTGGGCGGATGTTTAATTTCACAGTATGTTTCTTGATTAGTTCGATTTTTTTGTTGTTGTTTAGTTTGATTATATAAGAAATCTCATGTCTGCTAAACTGATAAGTAGAATTCTAGTTGAATAATCAGTATAAATGTCAGATGTCCAGGACAATAATGATATTAAGAGACACTTACAGTTTATTATATTGGTGGTGGTCAAATGGTGCACACATGATCGACTCCTGTAAACACTTATTTGATGTTGGTGCTTGTATAAATGTGTGTAGAAGTCTAAGTAGCTTTCATTAAACAGTACTAGTAAAGAATTCACAGTTGGTTGTCATCACTCTCTTGTGTTGCATAAGTTTGCATAACACGTTTCAGGACCTACTCATAGTCGAAATCATACTCTAGATTTAATACTGTCACATGGAATTGATGATAATGGTGTTGAAATTCTGCAGCAAAGCGATGATATATCAGATCATTATCTAGTCTTGTGTAAACTCCATATAGTTAAAGCTGTAAATTCAACTCCTCCTTATAAATATGGTAGAACCATCACTTCTAGCACAAAAGATTGCTTTGCAAGTAATCTTCCTGATTTATCTCAATTCCTCAGCATATCCAACAGCTCAGAACAGCTTGATGATGTAACAGAAACTATGAACTCTCTCTTTTCTAGCACTTTAGATACAATTGCTCCTTTACGCTTAAGGAAGATTAAGGAAAAGAGTCCAACACCGTGGTATAATGAGCACACTCGCACTCTAAAGAGAGCAGCCCGGAAAATGGAGCGCAGCTGGAGGAAAACAAAACTAGAGGTATTTCGTATAGCTTGGCGGGAAAGTACCCTATCCTAAAGAAAAGCTTTAAAAACTGCTAGATCTGATTACTTTTCGTCTCTTTTAGAACAAAACAAACATAACCCCAGGTATTTATTCAATACAGTGGCAAAATTAACAAAAAATAAAGCATCAACAGGTGTTGACATTTCCCAACAGCACAGCAGTAATGACTTTATGAACTATTTTACTTCCAAAATTGATACTATTAGAGATCAAATTGTAACCATGCAGCCGTCAGCTATATCATCACATCAAATAGTGCACTATAGATCCCCCGAGGAACAATTCCACTCATTCTCTACTATAGGAGAAGAAGAATTGTATAAACTTGTTAAATCATCTAAACCAACAACATGTATGTTAGACCCTATTCCATCTAAACTACTAAAAGAGGTGCTTCCAGAAGTCATAGATCTTATCAATACCTGTACCTGAGGATATATTTTTGGCATGTATCAGCATCACGACTTGCATCTCAAAAGTATTTGAACTATTCCGTGAATTAGAGGTCCTTGCCAGTGAAAACAGATCATGTTCTGAACTGACATGTTCAACATGCAGGTTGATTAATGTGTTCTTAAGAACTTCTCAGAAAGGTGTTTTTCTTATGAACAGCTGCATTTTCCTCATTTCTTGTTTACATAGTTGGCTTGCTTAGTTGGGGACACTTCATTTCCAGCAATATCGTCGACTTGATTGAATAGAAACTTTTTGAACTGAACTGAGCTGGACGATGCATCACTGAATTCAACAATGAAATGCCTTTAACTGAAAATTGAGTGTTTAATCTTGTCATTATACATTATTGACACACTATTTTCCTATTTTGATAATTGTGCAGTTGCTTTGACACAATTTGTATTGTTAAAAGCGCTATATAAATAAAGGTGACTTGACTTGACATATTCTCTCACTTGTGGGAACCTAAATAAGTGTTCTGTATACAAATATAAAAAATACTAGTAAAAATGCTTTGCTAAGCTCCGCCCAGCTTAGCTTTCCAGGCAGTGAACTGCATTCTTTCCAGTTATAAATTGTATATTGGTTCTTTAAGCAGTAAAACATGATGCTTTTCTTTTATTCTTCAAAAGATCCCTGCCTTAGAAATCCCACTCCTAAAGTTTGTGTGGCTAATTTTTGGCTTCAGAGCATGAAACATTTGCAATTTAAAAGATACTTAGACAACATTTCCGGTTTACACTGTGTCATGGTTGGCTCCTCTGCAGTTCATGATCATATTAATTTTAATTTATAATATTAATTTTCACATTTGTTTCATAAACTATGTGTTGAGTCAGCAGTCCTGAAAAAAAAAACAAATGACAAATTGATCTACTGTTTTCTAATGGTTCCGTCAACCCTCAAGTTCTCATTTAGTCACTCACTAGACACTCAAAGATACTTTCTTTCAATAAATGCACAAACAAACCTCAGCTCCAAACGATGATGTCCGCATACAACACACTCATTCATAACAAACCTCTTGAATTAATGTAGAAAATATATCACAGACTATTTTTGAGAATGAAACCTGTAATTGTTATTGAGCTATTTCTATCTGACTTAACCCTTAAAATGTAGCTTTGGTGGCATAAATTAATTTATTTTGGTTGATGCAGTGGAAATACATAATATTTGTAACTAATCAGCAATTTAGATTAAAAAAAAACATTTTTAGTTTACCATTTTTATTTCCCATTTGGCCACAAAGAAGATGATTCTTCTGAAACAAACCATGCGTGTACTCATGTTTCACATACATGGTTTTGGGCAGATGCATTTTATGCTAATTTTTGTTGTGTGAGAGCAGTTGATTGGCTGCACGTGCTCAGTGCGCTCCTGTAGGGCTGTGCATATGCAAATCACAGTCTGATCACACAAGATAAAGACTGGCGAAGATCTGAGAATGTTTCCAGATCAGCTCACCACTGTTGAAACAAATTAACCAGCTAGTCAAACAATGGATTCTACAAACAATAGAGCCCAGGAGTCAAACCAAAATAACAGCTCTACAAAATGCTGTGATGTTGGGTCCTGTTGTGGATGCTGTTGCAAGTGCTGCATAGATCTAATTGTGGAATGCTGTAATTCCATTCCTGATTGCTGTGGAGAGATTTTAAAAGAAACAGCCTGTAATATTCTGTGAGTGTTTACATGATGTTGCTCAGGTGAGAAATGTCTACTTACTTGTAGTCTAGTCACTATATACTGAGACTTGCTTTAGTATCACTTGCTACTGTCCATATAAATGGAGCAGAGTAAAACTAATAAACTAATATAAAAATTGCTTAACATATGTAATTTTTCAGTAGAAGTATCTAAACATCCTTAGAACTCACCTACATCTTAAATTTTGTCGAAATATCTAAACAAGAAAAAACATGATTAAGAAGAATAAACAAATTCTACATTTGATATCTGTAAAAATATTTTAGAATCTTAACAATAATTAAAGATTGTGAAAAGATGTAATAAGTGAGTATAAAGATGTTTAGATATTTTTACTTGGGGAAAACAAGACAACACTAATGCCAATATATGTATTTAAAAAAAAAAATCTTAATCTGTCCAGAATAAACAGATTTGTGGAGATGCTGCGATGTTTAGGACTCAAGATGGGTTTCAGCTCCAGTGAAGAACATCAATACAATCAACACCATCACATCTTTAGCCTCACTATGGATGTTAACCCGTTTAATCCCAATTTTTTCCCAGACATGAAAATATCCAAATGATGTGTCATAAGTAACCAATTATTTTTTTGGAAAAGTGTGCGAAAAATTGTGTTTTATGTTCGGTCACAATTGTGGGATGATGTGTGTACTGAAATAACACATTTCTGCAGTCATAAAAATTGTTATATATCTCAGCCCAGCAACTGTTTGATTACATTCTAGGGTTACTATTATGCATAAAAAAACTTATGCAACATTGATAGGAACACTGAGATAAAAAACTAAAAAAAATTCAACCATCACCGCACTTCAAAATTGCAAATCAAATTTTTATATCAATGCTATGAGTATTACAACATCATTGTTGTACATTTTTTATAACATTTGAATTTTTAATTTAGAGCAACATTTTAGTGTAATTTTCACTAACAACTGCATCTGGATTTATATTGTATTCCTAAACTCACTGTTATCCAGCGGTCATCAACATGTTTACTCACTCATGACCACACTCAACAAAACTAAATATATGCAAATGCATATATTAATACTAGACACCCTAAAGATCATGTGTACTAAAAATCTTTATCATATCTTTATGTTATCAAACTTAACACGCCTTTTGTTTCAGAGCTTTGATGCAGTTATCATCTTCTCAAGATTCTGGTCATGTGACACGCTGCACATATTTAACTGAGACGCTTTATTGTTTCCATATTTGCTGGAAGTCACTAAAACACTAGTCAGTCAGGTTTCTAGAGCTTTATAAAT
>CM041803.1:1982980-1985480 GCA_023376895.1 Aspiorhynchus laticeps
ATGGTGCGCGGCGCATTATACACGTCACATGAAATGTCACGTGTCTTTACGGGTTGTGTGTGAACGCACGCACAGATTCCGGAAAATCACAGGCAGTGTGAATGAACCAAAATCAGACCATCCCGGGACAAATCACGGGACACATTTTCCGTGTATTTTCGGAATGGCTGTGTGAAAGAGGCTATAGAGAATTATGTGTTGTGTTTAGCAAAATGTGTTTTATGAAATTCAAAACTGAGTCAAAGGCCAGAATGGTTTTGCAGATTTGGTGTGTTTCTGGTGTTTGAGTATCAGGTTTCAGAAATTGTGTGACAAGGAAAGATTTTGAGTGTAAACACTGTAATGGATACCATGGTACTACCAAGGTATTTATTTGATTATGTTTTATGTTACTTTGATTCTGGACTGAGACCCTGGCACCCGCAGAATCCCTTCAGAATCGAGACCCTTCTTCTCCAGAAACGACAGAAGCTGAAACAGAAATAAAACACAATCATGTACAAAACACCTGAGAGTTTAGTTTGAGTTGATGAAACGGAAACAGCAGCAAATCTTTTCTTCTGTATTGTGACGTACATCCAAAACGGATTATCAAAAAGGGAAAAAATTAGGGCGGGGCTTGGTTTTGTGCATCAGTTGTTGATTGGATATTGAAGTGTGGGCGGCTCTCAAAAAAGGAGGCGGATCCTTTTCACTGGAAGATCCAGTTATGACATTTTGGATAAACATGCGGTCAAAACATGTATAAAATAAAAATGAAACATATGTACGGATGAATTGCTTACAATTAGATCAAATAAATAAGGTAAATTGACAGCCTTTATGAATAATGCATTATAAAGCTATTCGTAATGTTAGTTGTAATGCATTATATCTTTCTATAAATAGTTGGTTAAAATGCATTATAATACTTGAAGGTTGGTTTGTCATGTGATTTGATGCATTGTATTTTGTAAAGGTGTAATGATAAAATAGACTGTGGTTATAATTATTAATGAGATAATGCAATGCATTATAAGGAGCATTACAAAGTATAATTAATGCATTATTAAAACTACATTTGTAATGCATTATATATAAAGGCTTTAAGTGAAGTGTTACCTTTACATTTCATGCCGACTTTAAAGTAGTATACAGGTTGGACGTAATACATTGGTGCAAAAGGAAATGATGTCATGACGTACTGTTTGGAGGAAGAGTGGGATCTGAGTGTTGGGTTTGATCTTCTGATCGCTCTCCACCAATGAGGCGAGAGGAACGCCGAACAAACAGCTCTCTGACAAACAGGAAGACATGATTCTGATTATTGGTCACAGATCAGAACGAGTGTGGTCACGTGACGGGAAACTCACCAGGGATTTTCCGTTTGCAGGTTTTGTGTCGTTTGACCTCGAGCCCCAGCAGGTCGCAGAGCGCCGTCAGGTCAATCAGAGCCAGCTGACGAACCTTCTTCATGTCCTGCTGGGAAAGATCCAGCACCCGCGTCACTCCCAGCGGCACTGCGGACAGATGACCCGCTACAGACAGAGAGAGAGACAAGGAAAAGAAGGAGGTGAGAATTTATTATCATTATTATTGTTTAGCCATTCTGAGATTACGAGCATCAGCCAATAACTGATTGTTGTTATGCAGTTGCTATGGTTTTTTATGTGTTGCTATGGTGTATAACTGTAGACAGACAGACAGGCGGACAGTGAGTGTTGTTATGCGGTTGTTATGGTGTTTTTAGATTGTTGCTATGGTGTGTAACTGTAGACAGGCGGACAGCGAGTGTTGTTATGTGGTTGTTATGGTGTTTTTAGTGTGCTGCTATGGTGTTTAACTGTAGACAGACAGACGGGCGTGTTGTTATGCGGTTGTCATGGTGTTTTTAGTGGGTTGCTATGGTGTTTAACTGTAGACAGAGAGACGGGCGTGTTGTTATGCGGTTGTTATGGTGTTTTTAGTGTGTTTGCTATGGTGTGTAACTGTAGACAGACGGACAGTGAGTGTTGTTATGCGGTTGTTATGGTGTTTTTAGTGTGTTGCTATGGTGTGTAACTGTAGACAGACGCGGACAGGGACAGTGAGTGTTGTTATGCAGTTGCATATGGTGTTTTTAGTGTGTTTGCTATGGTGTGTAACTGTAGACAGAGGACAGGACAGTGAGTGTTGTTATGCAGTTTGCTTTGGTGTTTTTAGTGTGTTTGCTATGGTGTGTAACTGTAGAACAGACGGACAGTGAGTGTTGTTATGCGGTTGCTATGGTGTTTTTAGTGTTTTGTTATGGTGCGTATCTGTAGACAGGCAGACAGATGGACAGTGAGTGTTGTTATGCAGTTGCTATGGTGTTTTTAGTGTGTTGCTATGGGGTGTAACTGTAGACAGACGGACAGTGAATGTTGTTATGCGGTTGTTATGGTGTTTTTAGTGTTTTGTTATGGTGCGTATCTGTAGACAGGCAGACAGATGGACAGTGAGTGTTGTTATGCAGTTGCTATGGTGTTTTTAGTGTGTTGCT
>CM041803.1:1990480-1992980 GCA_023376895.1 Aspiorhynchus laticeps
GCACCTGATCTGAATTTTTTTATGACTGACAAATGTTTCGGAGGCAGTGTGTAAACGTGATTGACAGAACGTGTGTTTAACGTGAAAATTTCAGACTAAAATTTTTAACTGTGCAAAGACCTTTAGATCACAAAATCCAATCTTGGTTTTGATCTGGATTAAATCCTCGGTTTGTGTTGTTCAAAACGTTTTAGCACAATTGGGATACTTTTGATCCAAAAAAACTGGATTATGCAGAAGAATGGATTTCAGGAACAAAAATGTAATAAAACTTTAAAACTGGTCCAAAAAATGCAACATTTGTAACATGTAATATATCCCCAAACAGCTGTCAGCACTGCAAAAAATGCTTTTCTTACTTAGATTTTTTGTCTTGTTTTCAGCCAAAATATCGACAAATTCTTAAATCAAGAAGGATTTTCTAGACAAGTAAAAATGATTGTCTTGTTTTCAGAAAAAACAAGTCAAAATCAAGTGAGTTTTTGCTTGAAACAAGCAAAATAATCTGACAATGGGGTAAGCAAAATATTCTTGTTTTCTGTTTGAAATAATATTATTTTGCTTGCCCCATTGTCAGATTATTTTGCTTGTTTCAAGCAAAAACTCACTTGATTTTGACTTGTTTTTTCTGAAAACAAGACAATCATTTTTACTTGTCTAGAAAATCCTTCTTGATTTAAGAATTTGTAGATATTTTGGCTGAAAACAAGACAAAAAATCTAAGTAAGAAAAGCATTTTTTGCAGTGAATATCAAACAAAAATATGATATTTAATTTAAAGTTGTTGTTTTTTTAATCACTGATTGTAAACTACACGGGCACAATCATCAGAGATGGACGAGTCAGAAGTAGATATCTGTGTAAATGCAATGCAAAACATTGGCTCCCCCCCCCATCTCATTTTTGTTCATCATCATGTCCCTTTAGGGTCTCCGTAGAGCTCTAGTAATCCAGATTTGGAAATCTGAAAAGTGTGTATCTGGATTAGGGTTGCAAAAAGTTGGAAAATTTCCAGAAATTTTGGAAACTTACCGGGAATTTTGGAAACTTTACGGGATTTTTGGAAATTTACGGGAAATTTTCCACCCCTTTGCAACCCTAATCTGGATCAGGGTGATCCAATTCGATTTTGCTTTGAAAAACCAGCACGCAAAGATGGGTTTCCAGATCCTGGATCGCAAAACATTTCCAAATCCAGATCATCCTGATCCAGATTAAACCTGTTGAACAACTAGCCGCAGGACTCTCAAGAATGTGAATGAGACGTCTTCTACACAAGAGCTCAAAACTCGTACTTTCTGTTTCAGTTTTTACAGATAACTGTCCTAACGAACCACCGTTCATTTCTTTAACGTGCTAATGAGTTTCTGGAGACAGCTACTAAGTGCACATCAATGAGGGGAGGCTGGTAAAACCGGTTTCTGTTGAACTGCGCTGATTAAATCAATACTGAAACTGTTTATCGTCTCTCATCATGCTGAACTAATGTCAGATATACAAAACAACATCTGTAGAAGCAAATCTGATGTTCTTTAAGCCATCTACAGACTGATGTGTGTTTTAATGGAGACGCTGGAAACCAAGAGTAAAGAACACAGAGCAAAAACACACGATTTTCACTAAAAGTATTACATGCTATTCTGTTCTGTTCTTTAGATTTAAGCCATTCAGCCAAAGATGGTCCGTTTCAGAACTGAGAAAAGCCACTTCTGTTAACAGACTAATTAATTAGACGAAGCTGAAATCAGATTACTGGCTAATTGTTCGCATTCTTCAGTATTCCTGTCTTGTTTTCCAGCACTAACATCTTAAATCAAGATACATTTACTGGAGATGCAAAAAGACAGATGATAAAGAAGTGTTTCTGAGAAATTGATTGTTTATTAACAAACAGATGGCAATAGATTGCAAGGGATAGACTTACAGTCTTTAGATCGTGGGATTTTCACGACTCACAACGAGTTTTTGCGTAACGAAGTTATTTCAGAAAGACGTGTCATCAGTATGTTGTTAAACATCCATTAAACGCACAGTCCTGACTGAGGTCTATATGGAGTCATAAAAATCAACTTAATTCAAGTTTGTTTTCTAACTCTATTGATAGTTTTCAGTCACGTGACCGGCTCGGAAACATCCATAGAACTACAGCACATGCCTGTCAATTTTTATTAATATTTAGATCACCTCTCAAAAGAATAAAACAAAGGTATTTCTGCACTGTAAAAAGTGATACGTTGACTTAACTTAAAAAAATTGATGAAACCCGTTGCCTTAAAATTCTAAGTAAATAATAATAAAAAAAAAAAGTTAAGTGAACTTGACAATTCACTTAACTTATTGTTTTTAATTATTATTTACTTAAAAATTTTAAGGCAACGGGTTTCATCAATTTTTTTAAGTTAAGTCAACTTAACACTTTTTACGGTGTGAACAAAATGCAAGTTTTGGCCATTTGCGATCCATATTAAGCACCCGCGGCAATATTTCAATCATAAACAGT
>CM041803.1:1995480-2000480 GCA_023376895.1 Aspiorhynchus laticeps
TTATTTGTGAGCTGATACAAATTGAGTGATGCAATATTTACCATTTTTAAATAAATTATTCACCAAAAAGTACAGTGCCAAAAAATAAACACCTTTTTACTTATGCATAAACTCATACAGCATTACTATCACGGGGCTGGCAACACCAGGGTAATGGGTTCGATTCCCAAGGAAAGCACACTGTAAAAAGTGATGCTGACTTAACTTAAAAAAATTTAGGAAACCAGTTGCCTTAAAATTATTGACAAAAAAATGACAATTCACTTAACTTATATTTTTTTTATTATTAATTACTTAATAATTTTAAGGCTTAAGACTTAAAGTTAAGTCAACTTATCACTTTTTACAGTGATAAGAAGCCTATTTATGAAATATTGTGTCATCAAGCAGCACGCAGACTCAGAGTAAAACAAGCAAAGTTTCACAAATGTAAAATATTTCATTGTGTTTGGGGCTAATATCTGCTTGAATGCTGAATTTGGGGGCTGTAGCTAACTACTGTAATCACTGTAAAAAAAATAAAAATTGTTGTTTCAGCTTAAAATAATTTGTTACCCAGCTGACTTAAAATTTTTAGTTTAGTCAACTAAAATATTCCAGTTGTCCCTTAAATTAACATTGAGTATCTTAGAATTTCAAGTCGACTAAACTAAAAATTTTAAGTCAGAGGGGTAACAAATTATTTTAAGCTGAAAATTTTTTTTACAGTGAGGGTCTGATAAAATGTGCATTTTCAATGCAACGCAAGCCACTTTGGATAAAAACATCTGCATAAATGTAAATCTGAAATACTGATGAACAAAAGAGACATCTCCTCTCCTCTCTTTTTTTACACTTCAAAAAAAGTCCTGGCTACACTGTATATTTACAGATGCACTCAGATCTCATGAAGTTCTGCTTGTTGTGATCATCGTCAGCATCTTCCTCATATTTGCACAGACATACTTGTGTCACGCAGGTCTGTCTTCACTCATTAAATCTGTCACTAGAGCTCTTAAAGAATCTCCTGGATAACGCTAACGGAAGCTGATGACGCAGATACACATTGTTCTGTTCAATCTCAGCTAGTTCTCTCTCCACAGAGACTAAACGTGCATTAAAACCAGAGAAATGCTACACACACACCAACACAGTGTGAGTAATCTAGATCAAGCTCTGCTCTTCTGCTGATGGAATGAAGACATTCAGGCTTGTTTTTACTTCAGGTCCTGATGCCGGAAGAACGGTCAGCTTATTTTTAACCCTGAATTCCCCCCCGCTCACATGTTGTGATTCATTGTTGTTCATACGACACACAACAATAAGCTGACTTTTACAGAGCGAGAGAACAAAAGCACAGAATGAACACTAAAGGTTACTCTACCATTATATACAAACTACTCCGAACAATACAGTCAAGATAAAGACAGTCGGCTCCAATACAACCTAATCTAAAACATTATATCATGCATTATAGATATTATTAGAATCACAGCACAAAAATATTGTGTCAGCGACATTGCATCTGATACATTTACACTAAACACAAAAGACTAGAAATATAACATAATGACTTACTAACACACACTAAATATTTTAGCACAAAGATGACATGCAGCATATGAATCTGTGAATCACGCAGTGAATTCATAAACCAATGCATTTATATGCAACACTAAATTCACTAAAATGATTCGGTCCACAAACACAGAAAAATAAGGGTTTAAAATTGTACCTTTTTAGGTACAACAGCTTGTCCCTGGACTCGAGCAGTACCCTTAAAAGGACATATTTGTACCTTTTTACTCCTAATAGGTACATAGTACCTTACAGTAGTAATACGTACCCTTAAAGTACTAATATGTACCGATTAGGGGTAAAAAAGGTACAAATATGTCCTTTTAAGGGGACTGCTCGAGTCCAGGGACAAGCTGTTGTACCTAAAAAGGTACAATTTTAAGACATTGCATGGCTGGTTTTGATTATCTTAAAATATTAAGATGTTTTCAAATATAATTGTGTTATTGCAACATGAGAAACACCACAAAATAGCTCTTTAACACATTGTTGTAAAAGTGCAGTAGCTTGTGATTGGAAAAGCTGAAATACTTCTATTCATCAAGGATGCATTAAAATGATCAAAAGTGACAGTAAACACATTTATACTGTTACAGTAGATTTCTGTTTCAAATAAATGCTGTTCTTTTGAGCTTTCTATTCATCTGTGAATCCTGAAAAATAAAATACATCAGTTTCCACAAAAATATTGAACTGTTTTTAACATTGATAATAATCAGAAATGTTTCTTGAGCAGCAAATCAGCATATTATTATGATTTCTGAAGGACACTGGAGTAATGATGCTGAAAATACAGCTTTTAATCACAGAAATAAATTACAGTTTAACACATATTCACATAGAAAACAGCTGTTTTACATTACAATAATATTTCACAATTTTTACTGTATTTTTGATCAAATAAATGCAGCCTTGTTGAGAAGAGACTCATTTAAAAATCATTTTGAATAGTAGCGTATGTAAGTATTTACTGAGCAATGCTTCTCTTTAATACTTTCATTTTTATTTTTCCTGCAAATACTTTCTACTCATTTTACAAATATTCGAATCATGTCGTACATGATCTGAAGTTTGAGTATTTAACCACAATCTTTATGAATCTGATTCCTGTTTAAAGTCGCCTCGATGTGGAATTTACACGCTGAAAACACACTAAACTGCTGAGAGTAAAAGTGTAAATATAATCTTGTATATATTCACTGTTTGCAGTTAACCAGACTAAGAGCAGCTTTCACCTGTGCTGCATTATTTGGAAACATCTGAGCATCTAAAAGCAAAGTTATCAGCATCATTAGCTTTAGCGTGAATCCCATTTCTCTGTCTTACCCCTTCCCCTTAGTTTTGCACGTTCACGTGAGAGTAAGGGCTGTCCCAATTCTGGTTTTGATCGAGGGGTAGGGCTAAGGAGAAGTGGTAGATACCTCTTAAAACCAAGCATTTTCGCGAGCTTACTTGAAACCAAGGGGTACCCAGAACACACTGTGCAACCGGCAACAAGATCATCCAGAGAGTCCAGCTTAAATAATTGATTTAAAAATTACGACAGTCTTGTTTTGTGCTCTACACAGTCCTGTACATATATATTTGCAACCATGTTCTTAATCGAAACGTTATAAAAAATCACTAGTTTGCTACACTAACGTTACATCGCTGATTTGCATAACAATCGCAAAAATATCACTAATAAAACCCACGCAATCGACATACACACACTTGTAGACGGGCATCTTGGACGTTTGTGATCAACACTTGTCGCCTCTGGTGACGTAGCAGCCAGCTGGAGACGATGACGTAATCGTAACCAAGTGGTGTCTCATTTCATAGGGGTGTGTTTTCACCCCTAGCGCTTACCACTCGAGGGACAAGGGTTAGGGGTAAGACAGAGAAATGGGATTCACCCTTAGTTTCTCGTCAGCAGCACAAACTGTGTCTCGATCGCCTGTAATCTGCTTCACACTCACTAACAGCGTCTTGCTTTCAGTCTTAATCCAGATTGCTTGGAAAGCTTCTTATAGTTTGCAGAGCTCAACAGTTAAGTAACGTGAAGCAGCATGCAGCATTCGATCTATAGTCTTACTATTCTTACGTCATTTCTGTAGCGTTTAACTGGTTTTCA
Organism: Aspiorhynchus laticeps; assembly: GCA_023376895.1. NCBI lineage: Eukaryota > Metazoa > Chordata > Actinopteri > Cypriniformes > Cyprinidae > Aspiorhynchus > Aspiorhynchus laticeps. Next base: position 1,999,154 of record CM041803.1, read on the forward strand.
AAACCAAATCTGGAGATTCAGTTCAGATTTACCCACATGTTAGTAACTTGACTTTAAGAACAGGGTGATAATCAGGTTAACTAGTACACTGGTGTTTAGTTAGGGCTTTTTTTTAGATTTACTGATTAATTTAATACTTGAATGTAATGTTTTGCCATGATTTCATTATTTTTTTTTATTGTTTTGAATAAAAATATTAGCAAAGTAGACACTTTGTCAATACACCAATGATAACCATTAAAATTGCATAATATTTTTACAAAGCATTTACTGTTAATAATAGACTACTGCTGTTTTTTTGAGTTTTTTACTGCTGTTTTTTTATTTTTGAGTTGACTTCTAAAACTGAATGTCTATATTTTATCAATTAAATATTTAGCATTTTTCTTATTATACATTATTTCTGAACATAACAGTATTTGCCTTCATATTTCATGCATCTTTTCTGTAAAGAAGTGAATTTGTTTTACATTTACATCCAAGTGCTGCATTTAGAACATAACTTTCTTTAATCAGATGCTTAATAAAGAATCATGTTTTTATGTCGACTAGTTCAATGTTAAAAAATATAAAAATCGTAGTGTATGCATAAAAGCAGTCATAAGTAACACAGGTATATTTGTAGCAATAGCCAACAATACATTGTATGGGTCAAAATTATACATTTTCCTTTTATGACAAAATCATTAAGATATTAAGATCATGTTCCATGAAGATATTTTGTAAATTTCCAACCATAAACTTAATTTTTGATTAGTAATATGCATTGCTAAGAACTTCATTTGAACAACTTTAAAGGTGATTTTCTCAATATTTAGATTTTTTTGCACCCTCAGATTCCAGATTTTCAAATATTGTCCTATCATAACAAACCATACATCTATGGAAAGCTGATCAATTTCAAAAAATTTAACCTAATGACTGGTTTTGTGCTCCAGGGTCACAAATGATTGAGTTTTTCGCCGTATCGCCCAGCCCTGCGTCCAGTGCCTCGTGTTCTCCGTCGCTCATACCTGACAGGAGTGTGTCCAGCCGTTTTGCCCAGCAGCCTCGACTGACCCGTGTTTCTTCCCCACGGCATCCTGCTCTGGTTCTTGGTGCCGCTGGTCCCGCGGAGGGCAGGAATCCGCAGCTGACCGCGTCGAGCGGTGTGTAAACACATCAGAGCCAGAACGCTCCGCACAGGAACATCAGCGCAGCCCAGCATCCTGCGACAGGAAGAGCGGAGCAGTGCCACAACACGGGAAACAGAGGAGATGTGGGGGGATATCTGGCTTTTTAACTAGCTTCACTTCCCAAACTTCAACTAAGCACCGATGAACCTCAA
>CM041803.1:2005480-2007980 GCA_023376895.1 Aspiorhynchus laticeps
GTGTCACGCGCCAGGTAGTTTGACCGTGACCTCTGCAAGATCCTCACGAAGAAGCTCATTATTATCATAATTTTTATCAAGTAATTATTTTTTTGCTGGCATAAAATTAATAAACAAATAAAACCATAAATGTCAATAGTTTTATTTTAAATTGTATGTAAATACCTCGACATTACAACAATCAGTAGTGTGTGTACACTGTAAAAATGTCAACCTGCAATTATTACCTTAAAAAATATGTAACCCATAAAAAATGAATTTTGTTGGTATAAAATAATGTATTCAGGCTGATTCAGTGATGAGAGATAAATAATATTTGTTTAAATATGTGTCAGCAGGGAGGATGTTGATGTTTCTTCCTCATCTACTTGAACATCTTAAGGAGTTTTTCCCTTCATTCAGCTTTGTGTTGCTCACCGCAATTCTCTGTAAAGCTGCTTTGAAACAAACTGTAAATATAACTGTATATTTAATAACTTTTTCATCTGAATATTCTCACTCATGTCTGTTTTAGTCCATATGCACTCTTCTCTCATGCTCTGTGTTTATACTGTAACGTGTCTTTATCCCTCAGTTCTCTTTACGGATCAAATACATCCTGACTTCCTGTTTTTGTTTGCTTTTTCACTTCAGCATCTTCAACTAAAGGCAGTGTGCTGTAACTGTGTGTGTGTGTGTGTGTGTGTGTGTGTGTGAGAGAGAGAGAGATTAACAGCCCGGCTGTTTCCTTCCATTGTTCCAGACCTTGGGGAAACTTTGGGCCACACTCACTCACACACTATGGCAACCTTGGGTACAGTACACACTGTTACTATGGTAACCTGCAGCATAGTACCCACCCACACTGTTAATATAGGAACCCTCAGAATAGTACAGAAAATGTGACTATTTGTAACCCTCAGAATTGTACACACACTGTTACTATAGTAACCGGCAGCCTAGGACACACACACTGTTACTATAGTACAGACACTGTTATAGTTATAGTAACTGGCAGTATATAGTACACACACTGTTACTATAGTAAGTGACAGTATAGTATAGTAATTGACAGTATACTACACACACTGTTACTATAGTAAGTGACAGTATAGTATAGTAATTGACAGTATAGTACACACACTGTTACTATAGTAAGTGACAGTATAGTATAGTAATTGACAGTATAGTACACACACTGTTACTATAGTAAGTGGCAGTATAGTAAGTGGCAGTATAGCACACACACTGTTACTATAGTAACTGGCAGTATAGTAAGCGGCAGTACAGTACACACACTGTTACTATAGTAACTGGCAGTATAGTAAGCGGCAGTATAGGACACACACTGTTACTATAGTAACTGGCAGTATAGTAAGTGGCAGTACAGTACACACGCTGTTACTATAGTAACTGGCAGTATAGTAAGCGGCAGTACAGTACACACACTGTTACTATAGTAACTGGCAGTATAGTAAGCGGCAGTACAGTACACACACTGTTACTATAGTACCTGGCAGTATAGTAAGCGGCAGAATTGTACACACGCTGTTACTATAGTAACTGGCAGTATAGTAAGCGGCAGTACAGTACACACACTGTTACTATAGTAACTGGCAGTATAGTAAGCGGCAGTACAGTACACACGCTGTTAATATAGTAACTGGCAGTATAGTAAGCGGCAGTATAGTACACACACTGTTACTATAGTAACTGGCAGTATAGTAAGCGGCAGTACAGTACACATGCTGTTACTATAGTAACTGGCAGTACAGTACACACACTGTTACTATAGTAACTGGCAGTATAGTAAGCGGCAGTACAGTACACACGTACACACTGTTACTATAGTAACTGGCAGTATAGTAAGCGGCAGTACAATACACATGCTGTTACTATAGTAACTGGCAGTATAGTAAGCGTAGCAGCGGCAGTACAGTACACACGCTGTTACTATAGTAAGTGGCAGTAAGTATAGTATAGTAAGCGGCAGGACAGTACACACGCTGTTACTATAGTAACTGGCAGTATAGTAAGCGGCAGTACAGTACACACGCTGTTACTATAGTAACTGGCAGTATAGTAGTAGTACAGTACAGTAGTACAGTACACACGCTGTTACTATAGTAAATGGCAGTATAGTAAGCGGCAGTACAGTACACACGCTGTTACTATAGTAAATGGCAGTATAGTAAGCGGCAGTACAGTACACATGCTGTTACTATAGTAACTGGCAGTATAGTAAGCGGCAGTACAGTACACACGTTGTTACTATAGTAACTGGCAGTACAGTACACACACTGTTACTATAGTAAGTGGCAGTATAGTAAGCGGCAGTACAGTACACACGCTGTTACTATAGTAACTGGCAGTATAGTAAGCGGCAGTACAGTACACACGCTGTTACTATAGTAACTGGCAGTATAGTAAGCGGCAGGACAGTACACACGCTGTTACTATAGTAACTGGCAGTATAGTAAGCGGCAGTACAGTACACACGCTGTTACTATAGTAACTGGCA
>CM041803.1:2020480-2022980 GCA_023376895.1 Aspiorhynchus laticeps
ACAACCAATGGAGATTCCCTGAAACAAGTCCCCGCCCTATTTTATTTTATTTCTTCTGATAACCCGTTGCACTCAGATGTACGTCTCGGTGCAAAAGATTTGTCGCTAGTTCTGTTTCATCGCGACTTTAATTGCTAAAACCCATGAATGTTCGTCTAATTTTTGCATGCGATTTTCTCAATACGTAAAAAACGGTCTAAACGGTAATGCACAATTAGAAAAAAATGTTTAGAAAAGCAGAAATATTTAACTTTAAATAGGAAACTTTGTTACTGACGTCCACTCGTTACGAAGAGTCAAACAGTATTTGCGTGTTTTCAAACACGTAATTCATATTTTCGCTACATGTTTATCAAACAACACCATGATCCGGATCTGGATTCTTTCTCTGCTATTCACTGTCGCTTAGTAAAATACTAAATACAGCGCCACCAGGTTGTGGTTTTACGTAACAGCAGAATTTCTGAGCATGTGACCAAAGGTGTGAATCCTATTGGTCGGCTAGTTTTCTTTGCAGTGTGATGGAAAGCGATTGCATCATCTCTTTGTAAAAATCTGTCACGTTGCATATGTTCGTGTCGGTCTGAACAGATGCATTAGCAGCCGTTCATTCAAATTAAAATGTTTATCGCACTGAATATCTGTCTTGGTGTGAACAGGCCATTCGTTTATTTCTCACTCTGTTTTTAGCTGTGAACGGTTGACATGCAAAAGTGTCGAGACTGTTATATCCCACAATTATCCTCTGATGTTGTTGATTTGGGAGTGTGTGTGTGAGAGAGAGAGAGAGAGAGTGTGTGTGTGTGTGTGTGTGTGTGAGAGAGAGAGTGAGAGTGTGTGTGTGAGAGAGAGAGAGAGAGAGAGAGTGTGTGTGTGTGTCTGAGAGAGAATGTGTGTGTGAGAGAGAGAGTGAGTGTGTGTGTCTGAGAGAGAATGTGTGTGTGTGAGAGAGAGAGAGTGTGTGTGTGTGTGAGAGAGAGTGTGTGTGTGTGTCTGAGAGAGAATGTGTGTGTGTGAGAGAGTGTGTGTGTGTGTGTGAGAGAGAGTGTGTGTGTGTGAGAGAGAGAGAGAGAGAGAGAGAGTGTGTGTGTGTGTCTGAGAGAGAGAGTGTGTGTGTGTGTGTGAGAGAGAGAGTGAGTGAGTGAGTATGTGTGTGTGTCTGAGAGAGAGTGTGTGTGTGTTAGAGAGAGAGTGTGTGTGTTAGAGAGAGAGTGTGTGTGTGTGTGAGAGAGAGTGTGTGTGTGTGTCTGAGAGAGAATGTGTGTGTGTGAGAGAGAGAGTGAGTGTGTGTGTGTGTGTGTGTGTGAGAGAGAGTGTGTGTGTGTGTCTGAGAGAGAATGTGTGTGTGAGAGAGAGTGTGTGTGTGTGTGTGAGAGAGAGTGTGTGTGTGTGAGAGAGAGAGAGAGAGAGAGAGAGAGTGTGTGTGTGTGTCTGAGAGAGAGAGTGTGTGTGTGAGAGAGAGAGTGAGTGAGTGAGTATGTGTGTGTGTCTGAGAGAGAGTGTGTGTGTGTTAGAGAGAGAGTGTGTGTGTTAGAGAGAGAGTGTGTGTGTGTGAGAGAGAGAGAGAGTGTTTGTGTGTGTGTGTGTGTGTCAGAGAGAGAGTGTGTGTGTCTGAGAGAGAGAGTGTGTGTGTGTGAGAGAGAGAGAGTGTGTGTGTGTGTTTTGATGTGGTGTTATCATGTGAGTTTGTACTATTGAATAATTCCAGCAGCAGAAATTAGATTATTACTCATGGGATATTAACAGGCTGGGTAAAACAGACATGGTCTTTATGAGTTAATATGTTCCGCACACGTGATTGACATCAAAAGCTGTTTTCTGAGCGGTGCGGCGTCTCTGGATTTTCACAAACACCTGCGTCTGCTGCAGACGTGGAGTTGAACCGTGACCCGGGTTTGCAGCGTGAGTTTAATCTGGGCACAGACCTGTTTACAGCGCTCTTTACAGCTTAACGTGTGCGGATGAGATTAAAACACTGTGTGAGTGTCAGTGCATGGATGCATCTGCTGCAGGTTTACAGATGCAGTGCTGCAGCAAGATTTTTGCAATGCAACACAAGTTTTAGTGATTGCAAAAGACTTATTTATGTGATAACTAATTGCATTTGCAATAAACTACCTCTACTTCGCTCTGAAGCGCAAGCAGCACACAAATCTCTTTTTTGCTGAGCCACGACACAATTAGTTTTTCCTTTTCCAGGCAAACATTGCCCACATTACCACAAGGGCTTTTGAGTTTTGTGTCAAAAGGATGTCAGAACGCTGTTAGTCGTGACCAAAGTCTGACGTAGGAGGTGATTAATGCTGATTTTACCCATCAGACCGTGTATATTACATACGTTTCTGCCCCATGTGAGGGCTATTAATGAGCCTCTCAGCCAATCAGATACAGCCTTACATCCTGTACAGGAAGTGACCTCACGTGAGGAAGCTGCTGGTGCCGAAGTGACTTTGTAGAAGACTTTTCCTCGCATTGTTGTTGGGTGAACATCAGCCAAAAC
>CM041803.1:2027980-2035480 GCA_023376895.1 Aspiorhynchus laticeps
ACTTCATAAAACTTAAAAAAATTAATAATTTATTACAACTTTAATAATAATATTGGCCTATGGCTTATTTTATTTATTTATTTTTAACTTTGTGTTCTACGCAATCCTTGAAGTTTAACACAGGGTTGGGTTGTTGCTTGGGTGTTGCTAGGGAGTTTGAGGCTGTTGCTCAGGTGTTGCTATGGAATTCGGAGTTGTTGCTCAGGTGTTGCTAGGGAGTTGGGGGTTGTTGCTTGGGTGTTGCTAGGGAATTTGAGGCTGTTGCTCAGGTGTTGCTATGGAATTCGGAGTTGTTGCTCAGGTGTTGCTAGGGAGTTGGGGGTTGTTGCTTGGGTGTTGCTAGGGAGTTTGAGGCTGTTGCTCAGGTGTTGCTATTGAATTCGGAGTTGTTGCTCAGGTGTTGCTAGGGAGTTTGGAGTTGTTGCCAGGGAGTTCTGTGTTGTTGCTAGGGTGTAGCTAGGAAGTTCACGGTTGCTAGGGTTCGATTTCCAGAAAATGCATGAACTGAAAAAACGTTTACGGTGAATGCAGTGTCACTTTGGATAAATCAAATGAGTGCATAAATATTTTAATTAAATTTTAAATCACATTAAATTTGAACAATTCCTTGCATTTACTGGCAAACAAAGTTTGCACTACAGGTTTACTGTTTAAATTAAAACTCGTACAAAAACTGTGATATTCTATATCTACTTTATTAACACGCAGACTTCATATTTTAATAGCAGATGTTTGATGTTTTAATATTCACAGATAATGTTCACAATTTGATTAAGTGTACATCCCTGCTTTTGGTTTATTAATGCAAATTTAGCCAAATTCCATGACATTTCATGTTATACAGTAAATTCCAGTTTTATGATTGGATTCCATCCGTGTTTTCTGCTCTCTATGGCCGCCAGTCATTAAAATATTTGACATGATTCAGTTGTGAGCTGTTTGTGTTTGTATGAAATGTTTTATTCTGGTTGATTTATACTCTCACCCTCAGTCAGACTCTGAGCCGGTGGACACTGGGCTGTGTTTTACGTGGCAGACGGCACAAACACTAGTCAGTCTGTGGAGGGTTTGGCGTGGTCACATCTCTCAAAAATAAAAGCACAATCTTTTCCCCAAATGAGCGTCTGCAGTGATGTCAGAGCTCAGTGTGTGCGGTCACAGCGGCCAGAAATAGACCAAACAAACACACAAGCCTTTCCCGTTCCACACAGCTTTTCCATGCAGCGCCGCTGGACGAGAGAGAGAGAGAGAGAGCTTTGTTTGGTTTAATGCAGGAACGCTGTTGGTGTGACCCGTTTGGTTTGTTTTCATGTCACAGATTGTTAGCTGGGGCCTTTTGAATCCTATTTGTTGTTTTCTCGCATATTCTGTTTTCCATTTGATTTTTTCTAGATTTCTGTTTTAATCATTTATTGCAGAGGTTCACAAGCTGGGATTTTCAAGTTGATGAAAAGCTAATAAAAAAATTAGATTTTTTTTTTTAAATAAAAACACTTTAAAATAAAACACTTAAATATTTTATTTTCTAAAAAATAATTTTAGATTAATATTATATTTAATTTCGTGACCTGCATGTAACAGTTAACTGACATCAGAGAGCTGTGAATGTGTCATTAAATTATTGAAATATGACATTTTCAAACTTGTAACTATAATGAAAAGAAAATTAAAAAAGATTTTGATAATTAATGTATTGATAATTTGATAATTAATTATTTTTTTTTTGTATGATGTTTTGGGGGGTGTTCAAATTTTTTTATTTTTTATTTTTATTCTATTTGTGAAAACTAAAAAGTTATTGTACAAAAAAAAAATTAGTGATTTAAATTTCATAAAGTTGCAATCTGGAAATAATTCAGGTGGCCAAAAATATAAAAATGTTTATTTGCATATACAGATATTTTACAGAATAGAAGTTTTCCATAATTTCATGTCACATCATCAACAGATAAGAAACTATGAACAAAATCTGCCGCACCATTAGTTTGTATGACATCTCATGTATTTGTTTCTGGTTCAGTAAATACTCATGAATCTGAGGCTGATGTGATGACTGATATTTTAACTGCTAGGATTGATCTAATTGTCTGTATGTATTATTCATAAAGGCTCTAACTACAGTCTGACAGGCATGAATCCATAACCTGCAGCGCTGTGTTTCTACAGAAGCTGCTGCTGATTGTTACAGATGATTAGAATGATTGGTTATGTCTGTTTCACCTGTCACAGGTAATCGTGTGTCACCTCTAACCTGATGAGATAAAGCGTCACACGCTCTTCTGCTGCAGCTTTCTCTCACTTTCTGTGTGTCTTTCTATAGCTGGCCTGGTTTGGGCTGATAACTGGGAGACGCTGACCTAGAAACAGCCTGAGCTAACACTGACAGATACGCACACACACACACGCACACACACTCGCACACTCTCACTCACTCACTCACTCACTCACACACACACACTCACACTCACTCACTCACTCACACACACACTCACACTCACTCACACACTCACACACTCACACACACACACTCACACTCACTCACTCACTCACACACACACTCTCACTCACTCACTCACTCACTCACTCACTCACTCACACACTTGCACACACTCGCACTCACTCACTCACTCACTCACTCACTCACACACTTGCACACACTCGCACACACTCACACACTCACACACACTCACACACTCACACACACTCGCACACACGCACTCACACACTCTCACACACACACACACTCACACACACACACTCTCACACGCACACTCTCTCTCTCTCTCTCTCTCTCTCTCTCTCTCTCTCTCTCTCTCTCTCTCTCTCTCTCTCTCTCTCTCTCTCTCTCTCTCTCTCTCTCTCTCTCTCTCTCTCTCTGATGTCCTTGAAGGGTGATATATTCAGGCTGGATTTCTTGTCCTAGTTGTCGAGGACTTGAAGCAGAAACTGTCATTACGTGCAGAAATCTTGAATTCTTTAGAAATAACAGAATCAGCAGATAAATATATAATTAATCAGTGACAGAGATTTCCTCCATATATGTGCATAAATGTGACCCTGGAGCACAAAACCAGTCATAAGGGTCAATTCTTTAGAAATTGAGATTTATGCATCATCTGAAAGCTGAATAAATAATCTTTCCATTGATGTATGGTTTGTTATGATAGGACAAAATTTGGCTTAAAAATATATACTTAAAAATTAAGTTTTGATATATTTATGGTAGGAAATGTACAAAATATCTTCATGGAACATGATCTTAATATCCTAATGATTTTTGTCATAAAAGAAAAATGTATAATTTTGACCCATACAATGTATTGTTGGCTATTGCTACAAATATACCTGTTACTTATGACTGCTTTTGTGCTCCAGGCTCACATATATGTCTTTCCTATCATGACACAAGCTCTCTGTCTGCATATAGTCATTTTAACTCCAATCAATATTTCATGTTTGTTTATTGAAGTGCTGTGTATGATCATTTTCACAGAGTAAACCGGTGTATGGTGTTTTCTGACTGATCGCTCTGGCTGGGGTTATTTTGTGATGTGTTGACCGCACATTTTCCCTCACACACTGCTTGAGTGTGTGTGTGTGTGTGTGTGTGTGTGTGTGTGTGTGTGTGTGTGTGTGTGTGTGTGTGTGTGTGTGTGTGAGGAGCTCAGGGTCACACGTGTGCTCTGAAGAGGTCAGACGATGCATCTGCTCGAAGAGTTCAGAAAAAACAGGGTTCTGATCTGATTCTGTTGATTAGGCCTAACACTAATTTGATTCAGTAGTGTATTTTAGACTAAAATAAGTAACACTAAAAACTGGACATCCAAAAATGTCTTTTATACCTCAAAATTAGTTTGTTATATTTCTTACCTGTTGAATTGATCATTTCTTTACTGAGTGAGTGTTTTTTATTTGTGTGAGAGAGATATAACATATTAATATCTCATTTTGCCTAACATTTTGTCACATCTGCCACTGGCCGGTGACTTGAGAAAGTGTGTGTGTGTGTATATATATATATATATATATATATATATATATATTTATTTGTGTGTGTGTATATTCATGTGTGTGTGTGTGTGTATATATATATATATACACATACACACACATATAAATATATATACACACACACACACACACACACACACACACACATATATATATATATATATATATATATATATATATGTATATATATATATTTATGTGTATATATATATATATATATATTTATGTGTGTATATATATATATATATTTATGTGTATATATATATTTATGTGTGTATATAAAATATATAAAATATTTTATATATATATATATATGTGTATATATAACTGTTTTCTATGGTTTTAAACTGTATGTGTATTTCTTTAAAAACCATAGTGCTTTATTTTAGCAGAAAACCACAGGTAAACTTCTCGTTTGTTGACCGCAGGTTCATAATCATAATTACTTCTCAGTACAGACTAGGGAAGATGTTTGGATGTTTTTGCATGTTTCAAAAGCTCGTTAGAGACGACTCAAACACGCAGCGGTTCATGTGAAGCAGTGTTTACTGTAAACTAGGAAAACATCACATAGATTACATATTTATATAATCACAACACGGTCTTTGACTTGATAATTGAGCTAAACCATATTGTGTTCTCAGGCACTGATAGAATTATTAAAGTTATCCGTCATCTGGTGAGTAACACTGTATCATACAGTATTTTTGCTAATTGTGTTAATTTTAGGCCGTGCTTGTACCGTTATAGTGTTCGGCTCTGTAAGATACACACCGCCGCTCGAGAGTTTGTGATCAGGACGATTTTTAATGTTTTTAAGGGAATCTCTTCTGCTCATCAAGGCTGTATTTATTCAACCAAAAATAAAGAAAAAACAGTAATATTGTGAAATCTTATTTCAATTTCTAATATTGGTTTCCTGTCTACCGAACGACTGCAGCTTAATTTGCGGAGGACGAAGAGAAAGCACCCGTTTGATAAATGAGCCAGTAGTGGAGAAATAATAACTTTTAAGAAATAATCTATTTTGAGTAACGACCCCAACACTGGCTATGTCCTTGCTGGAGTGTGACGTGATTTGTGTCATGTGCAGGTGCGATGGATCGCGTACAAACATTTACATTTACATTTATGCATTTAGCAGACGCTTTTATCCAAAGCGACTTACAGTGCATTCAGGCTATACATGTTTTATACTATGTGTGTTCCCTGGGAATCGAACCCACAACCTTTTGCGCTGCTAACGCAATGCTCTACCACTGAGCCACAGGAACACAAACCAATGGGGTGTCGGAATGGTGTTTATTCTTCTCATCCAACCACAATCAAATTCACTCTATCCGGATGGCGCGATTTATCTGGACAGGTTTTTTTTTTTTTGAACGAAGACAAGCCGGAATGAAAACAAGCCGAAATGAAATAGGAGTAACGAGGCTATTTTTAAAAAGTAAGGAGTAGAAAGTACAGATAATTGCGTGAAAATGTAAGGCGTAGAAGTAAAAAGTCGGCTGAAAAATAATTACTCCAGTAAAGTATAGATACCCAAAATTTCTACTTAAGTAAGGTAACAAAGTATTTGTACTTCATTACTTGACACCTCTGTACATACACGGTATGGGAGCGCAATAATTCTTTTGCTAAATTATTTGTTGTTTGATATTAAATGCAAGGTCTGCATGTAACACAATAAACATTAATTTAACAACATTAGCTGTAATATACAACCCTAAAGTACACAACTGATAAGAAAAAACATCATATGTGTCCCTGGAGCACAAAAGCAGTCATAAGTAACACAGGTATATTTGTAGCAATAGCCAACAATACATTGTATGGGTCAAAATTATCCATTTTTCTTTTATGACAAAAATCATAAGGATATTAAGATCATGTTCCATGAAGATATTTAGTAAATTTCCTACCATAAATATATCAAAACTTAATTTTTGATTAGTAATATGCATTGCTAAGAACTTCATTTGAACAACTTTAAAGATGATTTTCTCAATATTTAGATTTTTTTGCACCCTCAGATTCCAGATTTTCAAATAGTTGTATCTCAGACAAATATTGTTCTATCATAACAAACCATACATCAATGGAAAGCTATTTATTCAGCTTTCAGATGATGCATAAATCTCAATTTCAACAAAATTGACCCTTATGACTGGTTTTGTGCTCCAGGGTCATATATGTGAAATGTAGTGCAGAGAATGTCAATTTACGGTTATTCACTGTAAATTATAAATATCACTTCCAAAAACTGTTTATTATGTATATACATGTAATGTCCAATACAGGGAACATACCATTAACCAATTAATAGGTCTTTTACCGTTAAAATCACGGTCATTATTTACATTTGTAAAGACTCGTTATTGTAAAGCGAAACATTGAGCCCACTGGAGATGTATATTGTGTATGGAGATATGATTTTTGGTCTGATTCGTGCAGATGATATGTTGGTGTCTTTTCATTAGTGTGTTGAAGGAGTCTGTCTTATCTCTGCTCTTCTCCAGTTTCTCGACCGGTTAGCATGTAACATTTCTTTATTACCTCCTTCCAGGTGGTGTGTGTGTGTGCGCGTGCACGAGTGCGTGTGAGTGTGCGTGCGCGAGTGTGTGAGTGCGCGTGTGTGCGTGCGCGTGTGCGTGTGCATGTGCATGTGTGAGTGTGTGCGTGTGTGTGTGTGTGCGTGTGTGTGTGTGTGCGTGTGTGTGTGCGTGTGTGTGCGTGTGTGCGTGTGTGTGCGTGTGTGTGCGTGTGTGTGTGTGTGTGTGCATCAGGTAATGTAATTACCACTCTTGTTATTAGATCAGTGAGTGCTGGTGGCTCTTGTGCGTGTCTCTAATGTTGTTAAGTGCTGGAAACAGCCTCTAAACAGATCAGCGCTGTTGACACATCACATGTTAACCTGCGCTAACACAACACCGCTGACACTCACTAGTGTCTGACACACGATGCTGATGAGAGATGAAGCGCTCGTTATATCCCATCATCCTGGTTTGGGTTCCTGAATGAGATGCTTCACTAATCTGATCTGAATCTTCTGTAGTGATGAAATACACGGTTTAGATTAGACCTAACCTGTGTGAACTGCTCTCAGATATGAAATTCATATGAAATATTAAAAGTTCCATGGAGAACAGTGCAGGTTAGCAAGAGCCCTGTGAAATCCACTTTATTTCTATTTATCTTATTTTACATTTTTTAACCTTTTTTGCTTACATCAGTTTTGACATCAACAAAAACCTTTTTAATATACTTTAAAAAAAAAAGGATTTTTTTTAAACATTTGAATTAATATATATATATATTAGTGCTGTCAAATGATTAATCACATCCAAAATAAATGTTTTTGTTCAAATAATATATGTATGTGTACTGTGTATATTTATTATGTATATATAAAGACACACACATACAGCATATATTTAGAAAGTATTTACATGTATATATTTATATTCATATAAATTATATCATATATAA
>CM041803.1:2040480-2057980 GCA_023376895.1 Aspiorhynchus laticeps
TATATATATATATAATATATATATATATATATATATATATATATATATAATATATATATATATATATTATATATATATATATATATATATATATATATATACAGTGCCCACCACTAATATTGGCACCCTTGATAAATATGAGCAAAGGCGGCTGTGAAAATAAATCTGCATTGTTTATCCTTTTTATCTTTCATTCCAAAAATTCACAAAATTCCAACCTATCATTGAAGTAAAACAATTGAAAATGGGGGGAAATCTCATTGTGTAAGAAATACTTTCTCTAGTTCATGTTGGCCACAATTATTGGCACCCAATTATTACAATGTCCTTTTCCCAGGGTAACAGCTCTGAGTTTTCTCCTATAATGCCTGAAGAGTTTGGAGAACACCTGACAAGAGATCAGAGACCATTCCTTCATCCAGAATCTCTCCAGATCCTTCAGATTCACAGCTCCATGTTGGTGCTTCTCCTCTTCAGTTCACCTCACTCATTTTCTACAGGGTTCAGGTCAGAGGACTGGAATGGTCATAGCAGAAGCTTGGTTTTGTGCTCAGTGACCCATTTTTGTGTTGTTTTTGAGGTTTGTGTTTGGATTATTGTTCGGTTGGAAGATCCAAACATGGCCCATTATAAGATTTCTAACAGGGTCAGTCACTTATTGATTTTTTATATGTTGGTATTTAATAGAATCCATGATGCCATGTGTCTAAACAAGATGTCCAGGACCTTCAGCAGAAATATAGGCCCACAACATCAAAAATACAGCAGTATATTTCATTGTACACATGGGGTACCTTTTTATCCCTGTGTGCACCAAACACATCTTGAGTGTTTGCTGCTAAAAAGCTCATTTTTTAGTTTCATCTGATCATAGAAGCCAGTCCCATTTGAAGTTACAGTCGTGTCTGATAACTGAATATGCTGGAGATTGTTTTTGGATGAGCTAGGAGAATTTTTCTTGAAACCCTCCCGAACAACATGTGGTGATGTAGGGACTGTTTGACAATTTTCTTCTAATGTTTTCTGACCCCGAGACTCAACTATATTCTGCAATTCTCCAGCTGTGATCCTTGAAGAGTCTTTAGCCACTCAAACTCTCCTCACCGTGCATTAGGACGATATAGACACACGTCCTCTTCCAGACAGATTCATAACATTTTCTGTTGATTGAAAATTCTTAATTATTGCCCTGATGGTGGAAATGGGAATTTTCACTGCTCTAGCTCTTTTCTTAAAGCCACTTCACTGATTTGTGAAGCTCAATTATCTTTTGCTGCACATCAGAAATATATTCTTTGGTTTTTCTCATTGTGATGATGATTAAGGGAATTTGGTCTTTGTGTTCCTCATATTTATAATCCTGTGGAACAGGAAGTCATGGCTGGACAATTTCATGCTCCTAGTCACCCTGGTGTGCTAAAAAATTTAAATATGAATGGAATATACTTCAGAGATATTTTACTCAAGAATTTCTAGGGGTGCCAATAATTGTGGCCAACATTCATTGGAGAAAAACATTTATTTCATCATGAGATTTTCTCCCCATTTTCAATTGTTTTACTTCAATGATAGGTTAGAATTTAGTAATTTTTTTGAGGGAAAGATCAAAAGGATAAACAATGCCGATTTATTTTCACAGCCGCCTTTGGTCATATTTATCAAGGGTGCCAATATTAGTGGAGGGCACTGTGTGTATATATATATATATATATATATATATATATATTATATATATATATATATATATATATATATATATATATATATATATATATATATTATTTTTACTTATTTACTTATTTATTTTTTTTGGAAAGAGGTCTCTTCTGCTCATCACGGCTGCATTTATTTGATCAAAAATGCATTAAAAACTGTGATATAATATTAAAATTTAAAATAACTGTTTTCTGTGTGAATATGTGGTAAACTGTAATTTATTTCTGTGATCAAAGCTGTATTTTCAGCATCATTACTCCAGTCTTCAGAGTCACATGATCTTCAGAAATCATAATAATATGCTGATTTGCTGCTCAAGAAACATTTCTGATTATTATCAATGTTGAAAACAGTTGTGCTGCACAATATTTTTGTGGAAACTGATAAAGTTTATTTTTCATGATTCACAGATGAATAGAAAGTTCAAAAGAACAGCATTTATTTGAAACATAAACCTTTTGTAACATTATAAATGTCTTTACTTTTGATCAATTTAATGTGTCCTTGATGGATAAAAGTATAATTTTTTTTCAAGAATAAATATATTTTATCATATTACTAATGATTTTTTTATTTTATTTTAAGCCCAGTATATTTAATTGTTGCATTTAAATGCATCTTTTTAACAGATTCATCTGACTGTTTTCATGGCGTATTAGAGCAGAAGTAAATTAATCATCAGTTCACCTGTTGTGTTCACCATGCAGATATGTTTTGATTTATTTAGATATTAGAGCACGTCACATATGAGGAAACATCACCAAACAAGAACATTGCTCATTGTGATCTTGTGTGTGTGTCGTTTGTGTGTCGTGTGTCGTGTGTGTCGTGGGTGTGTGTGTGGGTGGGTGTGTGTGTGGGTGGGTGTGTGTGGTGTGTGTGGTGTGTCATGTGTGTGTCGTGTCGTGTGTGTGTGTGTCGTGTGTGTTTGTGTCGTGTGTCGTGTGTGTTTGTGTCGTCTGTGTGTCGTCTGTGTGTGTGTGTGTGTCGTGTGTCGTGTGTGTGTGTGTGTGTCGTGTGTGTGTGTGTCGTGTGTGTGTTTGTCGTGTGTGTGTTTGTCGTGTGTGTGTTTGTCGTGTGTGTGTTTGTCGTGTGTGTCGTGTGTGTGTGTGTGTGTGTGGTGTCGTGTGTCGTGTGTGTGTCGTGTGTGTGTGTGTGTGTGTGTGTCATGTGTGTGTGTGTGTGTGTGTCGTGTGTGTGTGTGTGTGTGTCGTGTGTGTCGTGTGTGTCGTGTGTGGTGTGTGTGTGTGTCGTGTGTGTGTCGTGTGTGTGTGTGTGTCGTGTGTGTGTCGTGTGTGTGTGTGTGTGTCGATCTGATCTTCTGCTCTCCAAACACGAAGCCAACGGCAGCAAAATAGCAGAGGAAATACTATTTGTGGTAGAAGAATTGCTGGTGAACTTTATACTGTAGAAACCTAGTGGCATTGTATTACAAACACTAAACTGTTAATGGTTTTACGCTGCGATTTATCACAGTTTCACACATTAAACCCAGTGAATCTGGTTTTATGAGCTGCTTTGTGTTTTGCATTAAACCGCGTGTATGATTTGAGTGTTTGTTCTTGTCGGGATCGGATCATAATTCTCTATCTGTGTTAGGGCTGTCAAAACGGCTGAAAAAAATAAATTCGAATTTTGTACTTGAATATTATCAATATTCAAATTACATTCGAATTTAAAAGGCATAATTTCAGTTAGGGGGGAAAAAGCTTTTGTCTTCTCTCCTGAGGCCACAAGAGGGCGCATCGAGCAAAATATTACTAATGCACGTTTCTTCAAAGCAATAAAATAACACGACTATCTTTGAAAAAAGTGCATAATGTTTAAAAAAACATATATAATTAATTAAGTTGCTTACACAATTAGAATCAAAACGGCATCATGTATGTACAGTATAGTTTAATACAAATGACCGAGAACCAATCACAAAGAGCACTTTTTTAATTTAAAAACATGATGCAGTGAGATGCAGAAAAACGCCATAATGTCTCGAGACGTGTTTTTTAAAAGTTGAACTTACATTAATTTTACATGGTTTTATAAACATGTGTCTCTCTTGTGTGAGACGCGAGTGCAACGCTGATAGTCTCTATAGAAAATGTGCTAAATATGCATTGTGTGTGAACGGCTTGGTTTCAGTTTTGACGTAAACATGTTCTCTTTTTCCGCAATATTTTGAATGAACAACATAGCAGCGCTGCATCTAGTGGCTTCAACTGGATAGACTAAAAAAATTAATATTCATGCATTAAAAACTACATCGTCGTTGCATCTTGTGCATCACTGATAAAGCTGCCTGACGCACATCTAAAATTCAAATGCCACGTGTTTGCATTCGAATGTGGATTTATATTTTAAATTTTACGAATATTCAAAATTGAAAAAAAAAATTGACAGCCCTAATCTGTGTCTTCCTCCAGGTTCAGGATGAAGGGTGGAGGTTTGGCAGGGAGCTGCAGCCCCAGCTAGATTCATCACCTTCATCATCATCATCATCATCATCATCATCATGGCTAATCACCTGGAGCTGCTGACGGAGCTGCAGCAGCTGGATAAGGTGCCCAGTCTGGAACGGCTCCGGGCCGCGCAGAAGCGACGCACGCAGCAGCTCAAGCGATGGGCCGTCTACGAGAAGGAAATGCAGAACAAGAAGCGCAAGGTTGACAAACGGCGTGGACACGGGAACCTGCTGGAGAACCGCAGGAGGGTTTCGTTCTTGGCGAGCATCGCTCTGCTGGAGGCCTCGGCGAGGAACGATCCGGATGAAGGTGAGGCCGGACACACATGCGTGGGAATGGAACGATATTATCAATATCGCGATATTGCAATTAGGGCTGGGTAAAAAATATAGACCTCTCGATTTTAATCGATTCTCATTTTTACGAAACGATATTGATTCTTAAATCCCAAGAATCGATTACAGGGCTCTAGACTGCGACCAAAATGGCATTTGCGAGCATTTTTTGAGTGTGTGCTAGTAAAAATTTGACGTGGTCGCACTTGTGCGAATGAATGGTCTGCGCTGCTCCAAAGCGCGCGCGCTGCCAGCCGCAGCACATTGTAGCAGGAGAAAGATTTCACTGATCACGTGAAGAGAGGCGCTTTCAGCACGAGCGCTTCAGTAGAGCCTGGTTTCACACTGCAGCGTAAGCACAGCAGAGCGGGAGCATTGTGCTTTCACTCGCCTCGTCAGCACGAGCGAAGGTGCGCGCAGCGGACGGAGCACAACGGAGGATTTGGTTTTCAATCTAAAGTAAAAGAGCGCTTCTTAAACCAGAGAAGGTGAACATGTTGGTATTCTTGTAGAGAAAACATGCAAGTCCTGTCAGCGACAGCCAGTTTAGCTTTATTTATCTTTTTGTATTCGTTTTGAAAAGCTTGTTATCTTTGCTGTTTACCTCACGTTACGCTATGGAGGCTTTCCTTATTTTTTACATTTTTTTTTATATTATTATTATTTGATTCCTCAGTATTTGCTAAACATTCTGTTATGTATTAGTCGGTATAATACAGCATGTGATGCCTCGTCTTATTCGTTTTTGTTAATAAATGTAAGCTAGTTTGTCATTGTAACGTACTGTTTTATTGTTGTTGTGCTTTTTAATTAAGAATAACAATGAATCCATTTTTTGTCTTAAAAAGTGAAAGGTGTATAGATATAAGCAAAACAGACCATTATCTTTTCTTGTAAAGCGTGACACCAAGATCGCGAAAGTGAAAAATAGTAATTCCTGTCACAAAATTTTAATCACAAATAATTCTGATGAAAAAGGGTTGAATGTTGAACACTTTCGTTATCATATAACTATAAACTATGATAAAAGTTAATCAGCATGCATTGATTAATCAAATGTTGTATAAAAAAAAAAAAAATTGCGACCAACTGAGAAAGTTAGTGCGACCAACTGAGAAAGTTAGTGCGACCAACTGAGATAGTGTGACCAACTGAGATAGTTAGTGAGAAAGTTAGTGCGACCAACTGAGATAGTTAGTGCGACCAACTGAGATAGTTAGTGCGACCAACTGAGATAGTTAGTGCGACCAACTGAGATAGTTAATGCGACCAACTGAGATAGTTAGTGCGACCAACTGAGATAGTTAGTGCGAACAACTGAGAAAGTTAGTGCGACCCGTGGAAGAATGAGTCTAGTGCCCTAGATCAGTCTAGCCTGTTTTCAGTTATGGATGCAATATTGAAGGGTACCTCCCATCCAATAAATCGCAATAAGCATTGTGCATTGGTACTTTTAATATGAAACAAAGTCTCTGATTTCAGTTTATGCAGTGTTCGTACTATAACGTGGACTTTGGGGGAGCCTACTTTTTTTTTTTTTTTATTATAGCGGGGGGTTTGTGCGCTTGCGCATGCCTCAAAAGAGGGCTTACAATGACATACAAAGATACACACCAGCTAGTGTATGCACTACTTGCTTTATGCAAGCACTATATAGGATAAATCACTATACAGTATTTACCCTAGTATACTTTATCGACACGAATTGATAGGTGAAACAAGCAGCCAACCACAAATAGTCTATTTAGCTTCAGGCTGTCAATCGAGAGTCATGCAGACCTATAACAACCCAGCCACAACACATGATTGTGAATAACATGCCTTACCTTAACACCGAATGCCTTGTGTTCTTTTTGCCATGGTGGCTATATGATGCTAACTGCAGAATGGATTTCAAGGACTTCGCACGCAGATCAACGGCCTCCAACGTTTATATTTTTTCTATGAATCTTTGAGTTAACGTACTAAACATGAGTGGAATTTGCACTGCAGCGCCCCCACACCTTGATGCTCATGACAAGAATAGCATGTATAGTTATCTTTATTGAAGTGAATTAGGTTTAAATCGCCGTCATGCATGAATCAAATGATATTTTTGCAATTTTACACATAATAATCCACGATGATCACATTACACAAAACTGAAATTGCACGTCAAAATAACACATTGTCAATATTTTTTGAGACCCCTCAAAATTTCACAAATCACTTTTTCAGGGGAGCCCATGTCTTATTAAGGGGAGCCGAGCTCCCCCGTAGTTCGCACCCTGAGTTTGTCTAATGTATTGCAGTATTCAAATAATAAATGCTGTTTTGGCACTGTTTAATAGTGCCTCAGTTCAACAGACGTGGCAGGAACTGATCATATCCTCCGCTTTATTACTAGTTATAGCACAAAATAAACATGACTAAACATCTGAATGCAAGTTAAAAGAGAGTACAGCTTAATAATACATATCCTGGCTCTCGTAATCGCTCAATTAGTGTTTCAGCCACACAAATACGTCAATATAACAGCTTGTAAACAATTCATGTAACATCACATTTACCTCAGAAAGCATATTCGGTGACCATAAACAAAAAAATCTGTAGAGAGGAGCATTTTGCTAAATATATGCACCATATAAAATTCATAATTTTTCACTGTTCTTTAATGTTTTATTTATGTTTGAATAAATCCGTCCAAGTTTTTATGACAGATACTATTTAAATGTGTATATTCAACAACAAAAAAACTAACTAAAGTAATTGTAACGTAATTAGCCTATTATAAAAACTTCATTAAGTGTAATTTAAACAGTTGTACAGCACAAATCGGTTAATTTTAACCTTCAATGTTATAATGTAGTACCAACTGACTGATGTATATTTTATAGCATTAGTTGAGAGTTTTTTTTTTCCTTGAGAAAATTTGGCATGTACTGTAAAGGGCTGTCGCGATAACCGTAATATCGTAATAGTGTAATACCGCGCTATTGACGAGCATAACCGCAGAGGAATGCAACAACCACGATATTTCCTTTTTTGTTTTTTCGTAAGGTTACGCCCTTCTCGTTTTATACTTAGTGCATATGTACTGAATATTAGTAATGATAACAATGTGTACCATGCTGATTTGTACAGAGGCTCAGTAAATTTGCACTTAACAAGCTTAAACAGACAGCGAATGAGAGAGAGATCGACTGAGCGCGTGCGATTACCTGCGTCTGTCCTTCAGGCGGAGTCATGTATATTTGTGAAAACAGGTCGTCATGTCCAAGGAAAGCCAAATCTGTCTTAACATCGACGCTCTGCTGGTCAGCGGAGCCTTTAAAAGTGGCGCTCAAAGTTAAAATGCTTTCAGCAGCTTTACATATCATTATAACATTACATATCTCGAATGAATCAGCGTTTTTGAACGTGTGGTTGAATGAACGGTGACCCACTCAAAGACCGTCTCTTACCGCCACCGTGTGGCGCAACAATGAAACTGCACTGACTGAGACCCGTCTAGAACACGCAGGTGAAATATCAACAGAAAAAGCATCTTGTCAGTCAGATTCGAGGATCAGAACTAACTGTTATATATATATATATATATAGGCTAACAATAGATGATCTTATTGTCAGGTTTATGTTTTGTTATGTGGACCGTTATTTTGTTATTCTCTTCTGTTTACTCGTTTCAACGTGATTTAGTTTTGGTTCCATTGGTTTCTGAATATGACCTCGTTACATCGTAACACGTACACACAGATTATATCATATATGTGTATATGCGGTATATATGCTTATGTATACATACACATATATGTATATATATATGTGCGGTAATACCGCATACCGCGCTATTGAGCCACTCAAAATTACCGCAAGGGAAATTCCTTCACCGCGACAGCCCTAGTACTGTACCTGATATGTATCCAAAATAATCAATATTGAATCGAATCGCAAGCTTGTGAATGAGAATTGAATCGAATCATGAAATTTGTATGAAAACCCAGCCATAATTGCAATGGCATAACTGTCTGGATATTATTATGGTTACATGACGATATGAAACGACAGGTCTTCTGGGCAGATAGTGTAGTTTTTAAAATATATTTGTTTTGTGTCATTATGCTTTAACACAGTATCTGTCAAATGAACTCAAACCGAAAGCACAATATGATAATTTCTTCATTAAGTCTGTTTTCACTGCGTGTTTCACTTGGTTCAGACGATCAGCTCGTGATTCTGCGTCTCAGAACGGCTTCGTTCACACTGAATGAATGCAGTGAACGCGTTTATTACACGTTCTGTGAGTTTAGCACACGTTTGAGAACTCAACAGCCACCAGTTCTGCTTTATTTCAGCTGCAAATGATTACAGCATTTCTCTAGATTTGTAGTAAGACGTGTTTTTGTGCCTGTTTTCACAGATCTGGAGTTTTCCTTCAAAATAAAAGCTCTACTGCTGTGTCCGTCAAAATAAAAGCTCTACTGCTGTTTCCTTCAAAATAAAAGCTCTACTGCTGTTTCCTTCAAAATAAAAGCTCTACTGCTGTTTCCGTCAAAATAAAAGCTCTACTGCTGTTTCCTTCAAAATAAAAGCTCTACTGCTGTTTCCGTCAAAATAAAAGCTCTACTGCTGTTTCCGTCAAAATAAAAGCTCTACTGCTGTTTCCTTCAAAATAAAAGCTCTACTGCTGTTTCCGTCAAAATAAAAGCTCTACTGCTGTTTCCTTCAAAATAAAAGCTCTACTGCTGTTTGCGTCAAAATAAAAGCTCTACTGCTGTGTCCGTCAAAATAAAAGCTCTACTGCTGTTTCCTTCAAAATAAAAGCTCTACTGCTGTTTCCTTCAAAAATAAAAGCTCTACTGCCGTTTCCGTCAAAATAAAAGCTCTACTGCTGTGTCCGTCAAAATAAAAGCTCTACTGCTGTTTCCATCAAAATAAAAGCTCTACTGCCGTTTCCGTCAAAATAAAAGCTCTACTGCTGTGTCCGTCAAAATAAAAGCTCTACTGCTGTTTCCTTCAAAATAAAAGCTCTACTGCTGTTTCCGTCAAAATAAAAGCTCTACTGCTGTTTCCTTCAAAATAAAAGCTCTACTGCTGTTTCCGTCAAAATAAAAGCTCTACTGCTGTTTCCATCAAAATAAAAGCTCTACTGCCGTTTCCGTCAAAATAAAAGCTCTACTGCTGTGTCCGTCAAAATAAAAGCTCTACTGCTGTTTCCTTCAAAATAAAAGCTCTACTGCTGTTTCCGTCAAAATAAAAGCTCTACTGCTGTTTCCATCAAAATAAAAGCTCTACTGCTGTTTCCGTCAAAATAAACGCTCTACTGCCGTTTCCGTCAAAATAAAAGCTTAAGTACAGTATTAATTGCTGACAGCGAGCGGTTTAAATGAGTCCAAATTCAAACTATCTCTTTCAAGTGTGTAGAAATTAGGAAATAAATATTTTAATTTCCCTACTGTAGTGTTAAGCAAAAATAATATACCTATGAAATTATTTTACAGTGCAATTGTTTTACAATATATGGCTACTGCTGTCATTGTTGTTGTTATTATTATTATATTGTAATTAGTTTGTCTTCCTAAAACAGCAGTGTGAATGTAATTTAGACTGAGACAGTATATCACTAATAAAAAGAGAGTTGAGTTCACTTTAAAGTTCAGCTATAAGTCAATTCACTGATTTAAGTTTTCTTAGTTAAAAACATGGGTTGGGTTAATTTTGAACTCTCAGAGTGCACTAAATAGAGTAATTTAACTTTAAAATGTACAACATTTTAATTTTTTCCCAATTCTTCATTTGTCTTTTTTTTTTTTTTTTTTTTTTTTTTTAAATATCGCAATACATATTGTATCGTGGACTTCATATCGCACTAATATCATATCATGAGATTTTGATATTGTTACATCCCTAGTGGGAAGAGATTCAATTCAAGCAACAAAATACAACGTCAAACTCAAACTTTTATTAACAAAACAAAATAAAAATACACCATACACCAAAATACACCACCATCTTCCAATGCATATTAAATCTTCCCCATCTGTGGATGCTTTTAAGTCTAGATTGAAATCATACCTTTTTAATAGAGCTTTTAGAGTCGATTAGAGGGATCAGGTTTTACATTTTAATTTGAATTAATGTTGAATTTTGTTTGTGTGGCTGTGTGTAATGATGCTGGAAAGCACTTTGGTCAACGGCACTTGTTTTAAATGTGCTATAGAAATAACATTTGTATTGTATTGTATGCTATATGCCTAATATAAAATAACAAATTACTTGGGCTACACAAAGTTTAAATTGGTATACAGAACGAAAAATTATTAAACACTGTGGAACCAAATAAATAAGAAACAAATGTTTAAAAAAAACCTTCCAAAATCACCTAATAAACGGCAAAAGTCAACAGGCTTTTCAACATCCAAAATATTGCCAAACAGGTGCTTTTTTGCGTTTCGTTTCAAAACTAAATCTTCCGTCATCGTCGTCATTTATCAAACCAGATAAATGATATCTGATCTGTGATGCGACGGTCCTTCGGCAAAATGAGCCTAAAATACAAAATAATAAGCCTAATTCGAGATAGTAAAGATCCAAAAACATAAACATTGAGATTTTTAAAAGCATAAACGTAAAATAGCATTTAAAAATGTGTCATTGCTATAAACTCACAGCTTGTGGAAAAATATTTACATTTTTATTTTATTTATTATATGTTGTCATTAATCATTTATTTTTTTGCAATGTTTTTATAAAGTCATAATTTTGTTATAATATAATACTTTGTAGATCTGTTTGCATTAGCTATTTTTTATAAATAAACATTTTTAGTAAAAAAAAAAAATAATAATAAAAAAAAATATATATATATTATTATTATTATTTTTTTTTATTTTTTTTTTTGTGAATTGTATTAAAACTAGGGCCAGCTTGACCCGCAAACATCATTATAATTATTGATTATTATATTAGTAAATGGAACCAGATGCAATGTGATGATTGAGATCTTTCTCATCTTTTGAAGTTCACGATCAACCCTCTGATGGTGTTTTTAATCCACGAACCAGCGCTTTGCTTCTGCAGAATAATGAATGAAACAGACCTTATAAATGTGTTTATGCATCTGCCAGCAGTGTGGTGTAAAATCTGCTTTCCCACGTCATTTAACAAGCCGTTAAAAACAGCGCCGTCGCCCGGATTGCTGTGTAAATATTGAAACCCATCCAGAACGCTGAAATTGCTGTGTGGTGGAGAGCGAGTTCTTGAGATAATGGGCTGAAAGCAGCAGTCAAATGAGCGTCGGATGTCGCTCTGAAAGCCTGGGAACGCCGTCTGCAGCCGAATGATGGGAATAGCCTGCGGTTCTCAGGAGAAGATCTCCAAACGGCTCTCAATCCTTTGATGGACTCAGTGTTTAGGAGAGATAAGAGCCTGGTTGGCAACCAGTTTTCTTCATCTTAAAGGGATAGTTCACCCTAAAATCCTCAAGTAGTTCCAAACCTGTATGAATGTGTTTGTTCTGCTGAACACAAAGGAAGATATTTTGAAGTAAGTTTGTAATCAGGCTGTTTTGGGGCACCATTGACTTCCATAGTAGGAGAAAAAATACTATGGAAGTCAATGGTGCCCCAGAACTGCTCTGTTTCCCTCATTCTTCAGAATATCTTTCTTTGTGTTCAGCAGAACAAACACATTCATACAGGTTTGGATCTACTTGAGGATGAGTAGATGCTGACAGAATTTTCATTTTTGGGTGAACTATCCCTTTAATACTAATAAGACTGAGTGTGTTGTTTTTGGACCTTCTTCTGCTTCCAACGTGTTATAATGGCTTCAGCTTTAGTTTTAGATGAACAGGTTACTAGTGTTGTGAAGGCTGTGTTTTATCAACTCTAAACTGAAATCAATTCTCTCTTTTAAGGACCTGGAGACTATTATTCATGCCTTTGTATCATCACGCATCGATTACTGTAATTCTGTATATATAGGTATTCCACAGGGTCATTTATCTCGTCTTCAATTAGTACAAAATGCTGCTGCCAGACTTGTGACTCACACAAAGAAGAAGAATTACCCCAGTCTTGGTTTCTTTACACTGGTTGCCTGTAAAATTTAGAATTGAATTTTAAGGTTTTGTTGATGGTTTTTAAAGCATTGCCCCAAAATATATTGTTGACCTTTTGATTCCTTATCAAAATACGGGCTTATCAAATATTCCTTATCAAAGGGCTTTTTTTTTTTTTCGATTATGGAACCGTCTTCCAATGCATATTAAATCTTCCCCATCTGTGGATCTAGATTGAAATCATACCTTTTTAGTAGAGCTTTTAGAATTGATTGATTGGAGTGATCAGGTTTTAAATTGTAATGTTTAATTTTGTTTGTGTGACTGTGAGTAATGATGCTGGAAAGCACTTTGGTCAACGGCGGTTGTTTTAAATGTGCTATAAAAATATATGTGACCCTGGAGCACAAAACCAGGTCAATTTTTTTAAATTGAGATTTATGCATTATCTGAAAGCTGAATAAATAGCTTTCCATTGATGTATGGTTTGTTATGATAGGACAATATTTGAAAATCTGAATCTGAGGGTGCAAAAAAATCTAAATATTGAGAAAATCATCTTTAAAGTTGTTCAAATGAAGTTCTTAGCAATGCATATTACTAATCAAACATTAAGTTTTGATATATTTATGGTAGGAAATTTACAAAATATCTTCATGGAACATGATCTTAATATCCTAATGATTTTTGGCATAAAAGAAAAATGTATAATTTTGACCCATACAATGTATTGTTGACTATTGCTACAAATATACCTGTGTTACTGATGACTGCTTTTGTGCTGCAGGGTCACATCTGTATTGTATTGAATGCATGCGACTGCAGTTGAGGCTGTATTTGCGGGGCTTTAATCGTGTCAGATTATCACTGCGGTGTAATCTCTGCACGATTATGCTCTGCTTGATGGAGCTATTTTTGCCCGGACTAACCCGTTCAGTGATGTATTGATTAAGAGTTATGGAGTCATTATGACAGATGGCAGAGCTTTATGCGCAGGTTTATCCGGAGCTGCTCGCATTAGTTTGCTGGATGAAGCAAAGCTGCTGAGCAACTAATAGTTGCTGTTTCTGCCCAAGTTTATGTCTTCTTAATGATGATTCTGGTTTCTGTATGAGCTCAATATAAAAGAGAATGTTGTTTGCTGGTTTTGCAGCTGCAAAGAAGACAATAAATACACCGCACACGTGTGGAAAAACATGTGAACCTGCAGCACAAAAGCAGTCATGAGTAACACAGGTATATTTGTAGCAATAGCCAACAATACATTGTATGGGTCAAAATTATACATTTTTCTTTTATGCCAAAAATCATTAGGATATTAAGATCATGTTCCATGAAGATATTTTGTAAATTTCCAACCATAAACGTAATTTTTGATTAGTAATATGCATTGCTAAGAACTTCATTTGAACAACTTTAAAGGTGATTTTCTCAATATTTTGATTTTTTTGCACCCTCAGATTCCAGATTTTCAAATAGTTGTATCTCAGCCAAATATTGTCCTATCATAACAAACCATACATCAATGGAAAGATGATTTATTGATGATGTATAAATCTCAATTTCAGACCCTTATGACTGGTTTTGTGGTGCAGGGTCACATATTGGATCAATAGCCTCCTTAAAATAGTGACTTGTACAGCATGAATTAATAAGACTTTTACATAAAGGAGAGATTTGTTTTAATTTTATTTTTTTCTCTCTCTCCTCTTTCACTGGACTCTTCAAATAATTAAAAAATATATATATTTTTGTTTTTCAAAAAAATATTTTTGTTTGTTTTGAATGGATGTTATGATGTTATACGTAAATACGATAAAGTTGATCACAAAAAAAGTAATTAATTATTGAGCAGATCAAGTCACACTCGTTAGGCTGTCATCATCTCAGGTTTACTAATCACATTAAGCTCAGGTAAAGCAGGTCGTGACCTCAGAGATACCGTGGTAAATGAACGTGTAACAGATCAGCTGTCAGACAGAGAATAATGATGATGATGATGATGACGAGTCTTTGGTGAAGATGTGTGTGTAAGAATCAAAACATGATTCTGCCCTGCCAGCGTAAAAACACCTAGACATGATTCAACAGATGCAGGAAACAACAGACCAATCACTGTTAATTATGCAAATAAATGCAGTATGCATGTGATGTCATCACAGCTGTCAATCATTCTCTCAATGAGAAACTTGACTCTTAAAGCAACCGTGTGCATTTGTCTCATGACAAGTGTGTTATTTAGTATAATCAAGATTCTATTATAGTTTTTATTTATATTTTGAATAATATTTTTTTATTTTATATTTTCCAGTTTAGTTATTTTAGTAATTTTGTTTTTGTCATTTTTAGTTTTTTTTAAAAATGTCTTTTATATTTATTTTAATATCAGTTTTAGTTATTTTAGTACTTTTTAAAGTAAATATAGTTATTTTAGTGTGTTAATCTAAATTAAAATGAGAAATATTGGCAACTTGGCATTTGGCAGCTAAATGAAATAAAAAAATAAATAAGTTTTCTTTTTTTTTCAGTTAATGTTTATTTAGTTTCTAATTGCTAAAATGTTAATATTTGTTGTTTTAGTTGTAGTAAACTGTAATAACCCGCTCATGACAGAATCATGTGTTTGATTGTGCGTGTGTGTGTGTGTGTGTTTGATTGTGTGCGTGCGTGTGTGTGTTTGTTTGATTGTGTGTGTTTTTGTTTGATCGTGTGTGTGTGTGTGTTTGTTTGATTGTGTGTGTGTGTGTGTGTGTGTTTGATTGTGTGTGTGTGTGTGTGTGTGTGTTTGATTGTGTGTGTGTGTGTGTGTGTGTTTGATTGTGTGCGTGTGTGTGTTTGTTTGATTGTGTGTGTTTTTGTTTGATCGTGTGTGTGTGTGTTTGTTTGATTGTGTGTGTGTGTGTGTGTTTGTGTGTGTTTGATTGTGTGTGTGTGTGTGTGTGTGTGTTTGATTGTGTGTGTGTTTGATTGTGTGTGTGTTTGATTGTGTGTGTGTGTTTGATTGTGTGTGTGTGTGTGTGTTTGTTTGATTGTGTGTGTGTGTGTTTGTTTGATTGTGTGTGTGTGTGTGTGTGTTTGTGTGTGTTTGATTGTGTGTGTGTGTGTGTGTGTGTTTGATTGTGTGTGTTTGATTGTGTGTGTTTGATTGTGTGTGTGTTTGATTGTGTGCGTGTTTGATTGTGTGTGTGTGTTTGATTGTGTGTGTGTGTTTGATTGTGTGTGTGTTTGATTGATTGTGTGTGTGTCTTTGTTTGATTGTGTGTGTGTGTGTTTGTGTGTTTGTTTGATTGTGTGTGTGTGTACTGTGTGTTTGATTGTGTGTGTGTTTGATTGTGTGTGCGTGTGTGTTTGTTTGATTGTGTGTGTGTACTGTGTGTTTGATTGTGTGTGTGTGTGTTTGATTGTGTGTGTGTGTGCGTGTGTTTGATTGTGTGTGTGTCTTTGTTTGATTGTGTGTGTGTGTGTTTGTGTGTTTGTTTGATTGTGTGTGTGTGTGTGTTTGATTGTGTGTGTGTGTACTGTGTGTTTGATTTTGTGTGTGTGTGTGTGTGTGTGTGTGTGTGTGTATGTTTGATTGTGTGTGTGTGTGTGTGTGTGTGTGTGTGTGTGTGTATGTTTGATTGTGTGTGTGTGTGTGTGTTTGTTTGATTGTGTGTGTGTGTGTTTGTTTGAGTGTGTGTGTGTGTGTTTGTGTGTGTGTGTGATCCTGTCTCATCTGCAGCTGTAGTTCATTGCTGTCGGTGATGAGCTGATCCGGCGCTCCGGGTTCGGTTCGTCTGCATGCGTGGATAAAGAGGAGCGAGGCGTGTGTGTGTGTGTGTGTGTCTTATGAAACACTCCTCAATGAGATCAGACGCAGCTTTATTTTTATAGACAGCCGTGAGAAAGAGAAGAAACAAACACACTCACCCTGCGGCAGAAGCAGTGTTTCTCCAACATATCATTTAATGTGTGTGTGTGAGAGTGTGTGTGTGAGAGTGTGTGTGTGAGAGTGTGTGTGTGTGAGAGTGTGTGTGAGAGTGTGTGTGAGAGTGTGTGTGAGAGTGTGTGTGAGAGTGTGTGTGAGAGTGTGTGTGTGAGAGTGTGTGTGAGAGTGTGAGTGTGTGTGTGAGAGTGTGTGTGTATGTAAATCAGCTGTATGTGTAGCTTTAACTGATCCATGGAATATTTAATAATTTATAACAATTTTATGAGATGTATTTATTTACTTATTTTCAGATGTTCTGTTCTCTGTTTACATTTTTCTGAATGCTGTGTTTTAATGATTTAATACAAATAAATTGTCAAAAACTGTGGCAAACAAATCCATGGAAGTTTAACAATTGAATGAATCTTTTAAAATGTAATGAAAGTGTAATAATTTCAATAAAGTGCTGCACAATAGAGATTTGCTGTTTAAATTGAAACGTGAAAGAAACATTGTGGCATTCCTTAAAAAATGTTTTACTTGTCATAATTTCTTCAAGTTAAACCAAACTTTTATTTTGGTGATTTGTTGAAGATCTGTGAGTTTCTGTGTTTTCTCAAAGAAGCGACTCTCAGATGAGGTTCATGTGTTTAATATTATAATAGTTTAGTATATTAATATTCACAGACACTCGTCCATATCACTGTTTGATTCAGTATACATAGGGCCAAGGCCGTAACCATGTCTTGAACATTGGGGGGGACCAATTTTTGTATATATATATATATATATATATATATATATATATATATATATATAGATATATGCTTTAATTGACGCACGCACACACATTATTACTCGCACACAGAGACTTGTCAACACTACCCCGCGACTTTTATTGTAATAAAATAGTTTCCATACTGAATCTATTATATTTCTCAGCAACGACGTGTTTTTGAAGTAGGACTAAATTGACCGTTTCATTGTTTGTAGGGACAGACAAACAGATGCAGATGATTAACACACGCACATTTCATCTCTC
>CM041803.1:2070480-2075480 GCA_023376895.1 Aspiorhynchus laticeps
TTTTGGCTTCACTTCACTGGCTGCCTGTACATTTTAGGATTACATTTAAAATTCTTCTATTTGTTTTTAAATCCCTAAATGGGCTTGCCCCACCTTACATTTCTGAGCTGCTACACCCGTTCTCTCAGGTCAGCTGATCAGGGGATCGTGCGTTTGCTGTGGCAGCTCCTAAATTCTGGAATGATTTGCCTCTGCCCATTAGGCAGACCTCTTCATTGTCTTTATTTAAATCAACTCTTAAAACATATCTTTTTTCTCTGGCCTTTGACATCTGATGCTGATATTTGGTTAATTATTTTTATCTTTTTATTGTCTCTTAATGTGTTTTATTTGTATTTTATGTCTTGCATGAGTTTTATTTCTCTGTACAGCACTTCGGTGTTTTTTAAGTGCTTTATAAATTAAGTTTGATTGATTGATTGATTGATTGATTGAAGACCTCAGCTGTGTGAGAGCACTTTAAATTGAGTGAGGACAGGATAAATTCAGTGTGAAACTGGCTTAAGTTACCACAACAGCACATCAAGTTTGAAAAATCACCTCAGTTCTGTAAGTAGTACGCCTATAGTATATTGTTGGTGTAAAAAACGAGCTGCTTTTTTCCGCCATGTTAATCAGTAATTTTACACATGATAAAAACATGCACTTAATTTGCTTGGAAAATACTTGCCAATAACGGAGAAAAAGAGAGAGCGATAACAGATGCCATAGTGGAGTTCATCGCTATATGAGACCCATTAATTTAGAAATATGAGCTGTATATCCAGCCTAACGTTACCTTGTTCTATTTAGCCTATTACAGTCTGTTTATAAGGGAATTGATTTAATTTTATTTAAACTGTTTGTTAATTAAAATGTGTGATGCTGTTATTGAAAGTATGCTACTGTGTTCTTTATTTATTACAGTTCGTTGAACTTCGTTCATTTATTTTTCGTTCTTCTTTTATTTAAATAGCTTCTAGAAAACCAGAGCTGTATTCATTTTTAACTGTCACACATTTATCATCCATACACTTTCATTGTTAAAACTGAATGCAGTATAGAGGTGGATGAACAATGTCTTCTCCATCATGTATTTTTGTTTTGTTTGTTGTCAATGTATATGTCACCATTATGTGTACCTTGTCATTTATAGTGAATGAATGTTGTGTTATTGTTGGCTGTCCTTATGTTAGTTTTATGTTACCTGCCTAGGGACTGCGGATGAAAAGTAGTTATTGTTACTAATTCTGGCATATTTACATGGTGTATTTTTATACAACAATGTTCATGAATATGCATGGTCCCTATTAAATAAAAAATAAAAAATAGCCTACAGTGTCGGTAATAGGGATGTGCGGGTCTAGTCGACACTGAAAACAATAGTCGGCTACACGAGAGAAAAAAAAACATGATGATTTTATCATTCAAATTACCATAATTTTAACGTAACATTTAAAACATTTGAAAGAACAGTTAAAATAAAACTTTTGAAAAAGAATACATATCAAAATATTTAAATATATAAATATTTTTAAAAGCGTATCTGGGCGGGAACTATAATTTTACCTCACATGCGTTTTCTTCACGTCAGTTGCGGCGAGCTCCACGTGAAAGACCAGCAAGGTGTGGATTATTTTGAATTAGAAGGAAATGGAAACGTTTTTTGTAAACTGTGTAATGTCAAATTGGCTTACAATAACTTTACTGGAGCTATGCGTAATCATATTCAATACACGTATGCATTAGCTTGGAGTCTAGCCAAAGCCAAATGTCAATCATGTCATACACTACAACCTGCCGCTGCGGTCCGCGATCCTATCCGCGCTGTCTATATTCCTCTAAACGCAGACCCACTTCGGTGGTGCTGCGGGATTTCCAGACTCTTTTCGAAACTGTCTGCTTGCTTGTAGTTATCTCTCTGTGTGCCTGTGACTTCAGGTCCTGCCGAGCGCTTTTTTTGCAGAATCGCCTCTAGTCCCGTCTTTCTCCAGACCACGTTAACACGTTAAATTCACTGAACAAATGCGCACGGTCTGAGTAAGTAAAACAAGCTTTATTTTGTTTTTAGACAATATAGCCAATAGTGTTGTCACGGTACCAAAATTTCAGTATTCGGTACCAATACCAGTGAAAATCCACGGTTCTCGGTACCAAAGCAAAACACAAAAATATGCTAATTAAAAAAACAAAAATAAACTGCACAAAAACCAATGCCATTTTTTAATGCTTATTTAAAATTATTTCAAGTTTTTCCACAATTAATAAAAGTATGAAAAAAGTAAACAAGTTCCACCCAAATGTTTGTCATATTTCTGCTGCCGCTGAAAAACATCTGTAAACTGTCTGTTTTAGGGTTTGCTGGTGCTTCATGATCTTCCTGCAGCTGGAAAAGGAAAATATAATATTAGTAAAGCAGTGGACTGAGTCTGAACAAATACAACATTAGATCATTGACTCCAGCTAAAATATAACATTTCAGTAAATAACAACCCTCAGCTTTTATAATAAATTTAGATAAGATTATATATTAAGACAAGTGCATATCAAATAGAAGGAAACTGTAGTATTAAAAACACTTTACAATAAGAGTCCATTTGTTAGATAGCATGACCTATCACATAAACAACAGTTATATATTGCAATTATTCTTCTTAGGGTTAATTTCAAAATTTACAAATACATAAAATCAATCAATCAATCAAAGTTCAATCTGTTAAAATTATTTAATGCACAATGAACAATGATCATGTGTTTGTATTAAATAACATTCACAGACATTAATTAATGTTGTAAAAATATATTGTTCACTCACTGTAAGTTGATGTTGGATAATAACATGAAGTCATTGTAAAGTCTATACAGGAGATAACATTTGACTGTACTTTCATTTAATACAAACTGTGTACATATTTAATTTTAAAGGGCTTTTAAAACTGCTAGTTATCCAGCCAAGAACAACAACAACTAGCAACTAACTAGCAAAAAAAACTAAAAAAAAAAGGCCAGAACTGTTTTCTGACGGACTGATATGATAAACACTATTAACTGTTTGTACATTCTCCAACACGCATATTTTAGATTCACAATTCATTTAAAAGCCTCTGGTGTGTAACAATAGTAAATGCCATCATGTCCTCCTGTTGTTTTTTACCCTAATAAAAGATATAGGCGCATTAAGTAGTTAATAAAGAAACTTCATTCTAATACTCATTATATTAGCGTTAGACGCGCTAAGGATTAACTCCGCTATAACGGCAGTTTATTTTAATCCGACATTCAATTTCAAATATGGAATAATATTCATAACAGAATATCTAAATATTAAATATTAAATAGAAACTTACCTGCTTGAACTCTTTCATTTGATCCGGGTGTCGGTCTTTAAAATGTTTTATTAGTTTGATGTGTTTCCTCCGTTGGATGTCGCACGTCTCTGTGCTGTTATGAAGCGAGCGCATCTGCAGCTTTCAGATCACGCAGCAAGAACCGGGTCGACCGGGTACTCGGTACCACCGGGACTTAAAGACACCTGGTACCGTGACGTTTTCTTCTTTTTAGTACCGACTTGGTACCGAAGTACCGGGTCTTTTGACAACACTAGAGCCAACATGAAGTACATTTTTAAAAGCCGTTTTAATGCTATTCCTTGATAAACTTTCCTATTGTTTTTTACTTTTGTTTTAATATGTTGGCTAACGTTATATGAAAATGAAGAATTCTGTCAGTCTATTGATTGATTTTCCATTTCTGCATTGCTCCAGGCGATCTGAATAAATAAGCTATGCACTGGTTTATGAAGAGTGTATGCTCTATCTTTTTTTCTGTTTAGCGACCGCCTAAAATTAATTGATGATAACGCGAGGCAAGCATACGGCATAATCGTGACGTATATTTAGCAGAATTCATTGAGGGATTTGACAGTGATTCAAAGATTAAGTATTTCAACTGTATGCTGTTATATAGACACATGCACAGTTTTTTTTTTGTTTTTTTTTTTTTGTGCCATTTTTGGGGGGTTTCTAGCTTTTAGACTAGTCGACTAGTCGGATACAAAACTTACGTTTAAACGACAGTCAAATTAGTCGTAGCGCACATCCCTAGTCGGTAATTACTGTGCTGCTAATTTCTGATTTGGGAGTGATTTGTTTGTTAGAAAAAAATGTTAGGGTACCTTATTAAAAGTATTGTTCTTAACAGACCTGTGTGTTTTGTATCACTAGTGCAGTGTCCGTTCTCGGAGCATATATAAGCCCTGCCCGCTTCCGGCTCGCGCTGTTCTGTAGTTTATTAAAAATGTATTAATTCTGAACGTGTCCAGATTGCACCAAAATGCGACTGGCAGCAACACACCCGCCACGCGTGAAGTCATTGATGAACGTTCTCGACATAATAAAAATGCAAAAAGACAGAGATTCCTGCCTTTATTAGAGAGAAGAATATGTTCAGCTCCCTCCCTCTGAAGCTTCGAATATTCGGTATTGATTACTACCGACGCTTCGAAGCTCAAAAACTGGTATACGAACCAGAAACACACGGGCTCTCTGTGACGGAGGGATGTTTATTTACTGACACAGAGGCGCTTCATGCTGTAAAGAGATGACTTGAGTGTGTGGTTAATAGAAGAGGCTCTTACAATCACTCCAGAAGCTTATTTATTTAGATGAATGAATGCTGTTTACACTGATGTCTGATTTCTTACAGATCACATCTTTACCCCAGTACAAATATCTAAACATTCATAAATCAAGATGCATTTACTGGAGATGCACAATGAGAGAAGAAGCGTTCAAGTGAAGTTTATGCTTAAAACTAGAACAAATATCTGTAAATCGGCTTGTTTTCCTTTTGAGTTATATGTTAACACTTTACAATAATGTGTCATTTGTTAACATTAATGTATTAACTAACATGAACAAACAATGCATTTATTACACTATTTATTAATCTTTGCTAATCAAAATACAGTTGTTCGTTGTTTATTCATGTTAGTTCACAGTGCATTAACTAATCACACAACT
>CM041803.1:2095480-2107980 GCA_023376895.1 Aspiorhynchus laticeps
CACATCCTCACACTCCCACACACATACACTCCCACACTCACACACACACACACACACACACAAACAAACAAACACGCACACTGACACCTGCTGGATGTTCACACACATTGCACAGATTCTCACACACACACACACACACACACACACACACACACACACACACACACACACACACCTCCTGCTGGAGCTTCACAAACACATCAACGATCAAAAACTGCTCCATTTCCACTGAATGAAATCCTTTGGTTTCTAAAGCAGTGTTAAACTGTCTGTGTTCTTCTGTGGTGATTACGTCACTCTCATCGACTCCTCAGGAGTTCTCACACTCGATTCTTCTCTTTGTGTGCAGGAAAGTGGTCCGGAGAGCCAGTCTGTCCGACAGACACAATCTCTGCAGGAGAGAGTATCAGACCGAAGCCATCGTGTGGAGAGGAGGACGAGAGAAAGAGGAGCGAGAGCGAGAGTCTGACCAAGAAAACAGCCACTCGGTGAAGAAACCCTCACTTCACTCACAAACCAGACTCAGAGCTCATCCTCCTTAGACACGCACTTTAGTACACTATTATTATTATTATTATTATTAGCATCAGTAATATTTTTTTGTTTAAATTAATTTCTTTACCTTCACCAATGTGCAGCCCATTAAAAGTCCTTTATTTAAAAAAAAAAATTGGAACCCAGTCATTATTATTATTATTATTATTATTATTATTATTATTATTAAATTTAATATTAGTGCTGTCAAACAAATAATCGCATCCAAAATAAAAGTTTTGTTTACATAATATATGTGTGTATACTGTGTATATTTATTATGTATATATAAATACACACACATACAGTATATATTTTGGAAATATTTCCATGTATATATTTATTTCATATAATTGATATTATGTATAAATATTTTAAATGTATAAACTTAACATATTTTTCTTAAATATATACATGCATTTATATATTCATAATAAATATACACAGAACACACACATTATGTAAACAAAAACTTTTATTTTGGATGCAATTAATCGTTTGACAACACTAATTATTATTATATTATTATTATTATTATTAGGGCTGGGCGATATGGTAAAAAAAATTATCTCAATTTTTTCACATCAGTCGATATCAATAATTATCATGATAAATGTCAAATTTTTTATTTATTTTAAGTTTAAAGGCAGAATTTTACTCCAATGTGAAAGTTGTAAAAACCAGACGGTTAATTATAGTTTTAAACTATTCTTTATGTTCAGAACATGACAAATACTTCTGCATGTTCTGAGTAATATTGTTTCAAATCAAGAAACAGGTTTGTGTTGCCTGATAATATTAATAATAAAAAAAATTGTCTCTTAGAAATACATATTTGATAGTAGCTTGAGTTAGGATGCAGATGTAGATTTATGTTCATTATCAAAATCAGTAATATCTGTAAAAATGGTATCAACCTCGTTTTTATATGGTGAAATGTAATTATTCTGAGGTGTTTTATAACCATTGGTCTTCCATAATAGCATACATTTAGATCATAATAATCACAGTTAAAACCACAAATATAGCACCTCAGTACCATGGTAAAAATATAACATGGCTTCTAGGTGTTTGTATGAAAAGCAGTAGTCTAAATACACGTAGTATAAATGCATATGCTGTAGCTTAATCACAAAAATACTGTAATTATATTCCATTACTCCTCCTTCAATACATTTAATAGATGTTTACATTAATAATATAATACAATACGACAAGAATACCCACCATGATGAGGTTAGAGCTACTACAGTAAATCTATGGTAAATGATGGTGATGGAGACTCATCAGCGATATATCGCACGATAATCATCGTTATTGATTTATCACCCAGCCCTAATTATTATTATTATTATTATTAAATGTAAGAATTTAACCTTTATTGAACCTGTACAGGAGTGTCCTGGCCAATATAGCCAGCCTAAATAACTTAAATACACAAAACCTATACAAACACAAAACATGCAACTTTAAAAAAATATATATTATTAAATATTTTTCAAAAATATATTTTAAATACTAGCATTTTAGCAAAAGTAATATCTTTGATTTTTTTTTCAACTTTCACACAACATATTAATACAGCCCATTTATTCTTTCAATCTCAAGTGTTTTTGAAACCCAGTCAACTTGAATTTCATATTATTGTCACAATAATTATATTAATAATTAATAATCAATATTAATAACACTAATAATTATTTTTTTATATGTAAGCATATTAGCAACAGTAATCTTTTTTACACAAAAAAACAACCCATTAACCTTTATTTTTTATTCATATTTTCACAACTTAAATTATTGTTGCATAATACATATCTTTTTTTATATCAGCATTTTATTACACAACAAAGTACAGTGTAATTTACAGTAGTTTTTAACATGCTCTTCATTCCAAATCTGAGATGTTTTATTTTCACCCAGAACAGCATATTATAATCAATATGTTCTGGACCACATATTACATATTTCATTAAAGGGGTCATCGGATGCCCATTTTCCACAAGTTGATATGATTCTTTTGGGTATTAATGAAAAGTCTGTAACATACTTTGGTTAAAATTTCTCAATGGTAGTGCAAAACAACATCCTTTTTACTGTTAAAAACAGCTCTGTTCACTGCAAGCTGTTTCGGTGCATGTCCCTTTAAATGCTAATGAGCTCTGCTGACCCCGCCCCTCTCTTCCGTGAGGTGAGCAGTTCTCTGTTAAATTTAACCGCATTCGTCGTGGAACTTGCTAACTAGCACGTTATTAGGAAAGACGATTTACAAAGATTCATAAAAAACCTTATACTCACTTCTTCTGTAGGTGAAGCTGGATCACAAATGATTTGCACAAACATAAACACATTTAGGTAGATCAGAGGCACATTCCCTTCAAAAACAAACATAATCCTCTGTGTCTTCAGCGGCTCAGATGTCAGGAGTAAATGACAACTGCTATGTTCATTATTACATCCAACAACAAAACACCTCAGTCACTTAATCGGAGACATTCTTGTCTACATCTGCTCCAGCGTCGAAACAATGGAGGACTGTTTACAGATCACTCAGGGCGGAGCTAAGGTTAAACACCAGTGTCAATCAACAATCGTGGGAGGGGCTTGGGTACATGTGATGTCACACAGCCAAGAATCTGAGAACGGCTTGATCTGAGAAAGTGATCATTATTATTGGGGATTTTTATCATTATAGGGTGGATGTGTACAAACACAGCCAATGTACATTAATGTTCAAACAACATGTAAAAGTGAATTTAGCATCCGATGACCCCCTTTAAAGAATTAGTTGATTTAAAGAAAAAAAGATAATTCTCTCATCATTTACTCACCCTTGTGTCATTCCAAGCCCATAAGACTATTTCATCTTCAAAACACAAATTAATATAATTTAATAGAGCCTGAGAAGTTTCTGTCCTGTTACTGAAACTGCAGGTAATCACAACTTAGAAGATCCAAAAAGGTCATAAATGCATCTTAAAATGAATCCATATGAATCAAGCAGTTTAATCCAAGTCTCAGATCACAGATTGACTGTAGATCAGGTCAGAGGTCAGATCCAGCTGTGTTTTTTTCTGTGATGTTTTGACCTCCTTGTTTGCGCAGACGCAGCCGGACGACGCTCCTCAAACACTGGGGAACCTGAAGGACGGCGGCCGACAGAATGGCTGCATCTCCAGCACTCCAGCGCCGCCCGCGTCTAATGGTGACCCCGTGACCCCTGACCCCTGTGACCCTGACCCGGCGCCCTCCGCCGAGGAGCTCAAGCCCAAAGAGCGCGCGCAGACGCTGTCCGAACTCAAGAAGCAGCGCGCCGCCGCCAAACTCCTCGCTCAGCCCGTCCTCAACGGCCACCTGGGAAACGGCTCGACCAAACCCCGCCCCGAAGATCCGCGCATGCCGCTGGTCTCGTCCAATGGCAGCGCGGTCTACTTCACGCCGGCCAGCGGAGACCCGCCCCTGCTGAGGCTCAAGCAGCCAATAGAAGACGAGGATCCCAAGAGTGACAGCTGCTGCTGCGTCTCATAAAACATTAATATAAGTTCACTTCCAGAATGCATTTTTTTCACATTTGTGTGTTTCTCAGCAGCGTAAGTCATCATAGTTGGGTTAACTTGAAGAGCAGTGATTGGGAGAGGACCACAAAAATATTTCTTGCATTCCCAATTGCTCTAATAGCAAAAGAAAAACTTTCATGACTTTCAATAAAAATTGAGAGGCAGTCAGAAGAGAGAACGATGTCAAATTTACCGTCTCTCCCATAGACTCTGCATTAGAAACACCCTCGCGTTAGCGTTAACTAATTTGATGCAAAGGTAATATAATACAAAGTATAGTGTTATAAATGCACATACATTAAAAAAAGTGCCTCTATTATGCCTTTTCGAATATTACCTTTCATGCAGTGTGTCATGTAGCAGTATGTGAACATAAACTTTCATGATATGTAAAGTTATTGTCTATCAAAAAGAGTCGGCTCTTAATCGCCTAAACGAGTCGTTAGGAATTCAAATCTTATTCTGTTACGGCTGTACATCACCAAGTAACACATTTGCATAATGTCTGCCCATGGGCTGTCATTCACGCCGTAGACCAATCACAAAGGACTGCGCCATCTGACCAATCACAGCAGCGAGGGCTCGTGGGAGGGAGGGGTTTAGAGACTGACCAATCACAGCAGCGAGGGCTCGTGGGAGGGAGGGGTTTAGAGACTGACCAATCACAGCAGCGAGGGCTCATGGGAGGGAGGGGTTTAGAGACTGACCAATCACAGCAACGAGGGCTCATGGGAGGGAGAGGTTTAGAGACTGACCAATCACAGCAGCGAGGGCTCATGGGAGGGAGGGGTTTAGAGACTGACCAATCACAGCAGCGAGGGCTCATGGGAGGGAGGGGTTTAGAGACTGACCAATCACAGCAGCGAGGGCTCATGGGAGGGAGGGGTTTAGAGACTGACCAATCACAGCAGCGAGGGCTCGTGGGAGGGATGGGTTTAGAGACTGACCAATCACAGCAGCGAGGGCTCATGGGAGGGAGGGGTTTAGAGACTGACCAATCACAGCAGCGAGGGCTCATGGGAGGGAGGGGTTTAGAGACTGACCAATCACAGCAGCGAGGGCTCATGGGAGGGAGGGGTTTAGAGACTGACCAATCACAGCAGCGAGGGCTCGTGGGAGGGATGGGTTTAGAGACTGACCAATCACAGCAGCGAGGGCTCATGGGAGGGAGGGGTTTAGAGACTGACCAATCACAGCAGCGAGGGCTCATGGGAGGGAGGGGTTTAGAGACTGACCAATCACAGCAGCGAGGGCTCATGGGAGGGAGGGGTTTAGAGACTGACCAATCACAGCAGCGAGGGCTCATGGGAGGGAGGGGTTTAGAGACTGACCAATCACAGCAGCGAGGGCTCGTGGGAGGGATGGGTTTAGAGACTGACCAATCACAGCAGCGAGGGCTCATGGGAGGGAGGGGTTTAGAGACTGACCAATCACAGCAGCGAGGGCTCATGGGAGGGAGGGGTTTAGAGACTGATTCTTCGCACGAGTCGTTTAGGAATCATTTAGAAATGAGGTCAAATTAAAGCTATTTTTTGAGAAAACTAAAGTGTTTTTTGACCTTGGATGCATGTAAACCTGTTTTAGGACACTCATAAAACAATATTAGCAAGCTTAAAAATGGCATAATAGGGGCACTTTAAAATAAATTAAATATTAAAAACTGTTGAGGGTTTACGATGCTGA
Source organism: Aspiorhynchus laticeps (assembly GCA_023376895.1). Taxonomy (NCBI): domain Eukaryota; kingdom Metazoa; phylum Chordata; class Actinopteri; order Cypriniformes; family Cyprinidae; genus Aspiorhynchus; species Aspiorhynchus laticeps. Next base: position 2,101,255 of record CM041803.1, read on the forward strand.
TGAGCTAAACGCATCATCACAGTCTTGTGAAAAGGGTCCATAAAAATGTCCTGATAATTTACTCACCCATGTGTCATCCAAAGTGTTCATGTCTGTCTTTCTTCAGTCGCAAAGAAATAACGTTTTTTGAGGAAAACATTCCAGGATTTTTTTCCATATAGTGGACTTCAATGGTGGCCAGCGGTTTGAAGGCTTCTACACGACCCCAGCCGAGGAATACGAGTCTTATCTAGTGAAACGATTGGTTATTTTCTTATTTATAAATTGATATTTATACACTTATCAACCACTAATGCTCGGCTTGCTCTGCGATGCACGTGTTTATTAGCTGATGTTGGAAAGGTCCCAGTGTTTACAAAGCAAACATGCAAAGAAAGTCAAAAGCCCTTTACAAACAAAGCTCAAACAACGATGTGAAGACGTGCATCGCAGAGCAAGAGCTAGCCGAGCATTTGTGGTTAAAATGTGGATAAATATGAATTATTTTCAGAAAATTACAGATTGTTTCACTAGATAAGCCTCTTATTCCTCAGCTTTGAAGCTGCATTTTGGACCTTGAGATCACTGGCCTCCATTGAAGTCCACTATATGGAGAAAAATCCTGGAATGTTTTCATCAAAAAACTGAATTTCTTTGCGACTGAAGACAGACAGACATGAACATCTTGGAGTAAATTATCAGGGAGTGTTTATTCTGGAAGTGCACTTATCCTTTACAGGGATCCCTGGGTATTAAGATATGTATGGCTTAATATAACATAAATGATGTCTCTTACTGAAATATGTAGTAGAAAACCCATTAAAGATTTGTTATTTGAAAAAATCACATCGTTTTATACATATTTTGGACTATGGGGGGCGCCATCATTCTGATGATGTAAAATGGTTGCACTCGGTGAGCTACTAGCGCTACCTGTTGCTATTTTTAACAACACAACTGGGAAAATAAAATACTGATATGATGAGCACAGCTACTGAAAGAGCTCACAGGTGGAGATGGATATAAGTGTAGGTTTAAACCAAATGCTCTACCGTGGATTTTTCCCCACAAGGCGTGTAAACGCCCCGGATGTGGAGGGAAATCCACGCTGAGAACCTCCTCTAGCAGCCGCGAGTCATGATTAGCGTCGGTATGTTTACATCCTAACAGATAGCATCTAGCGTCTCTAGTCTCAGTCGTTTGTAAGCTCTTTCAGTAGCTGTGGTCTACTAAACGACTCAAAGGCATCAGGGCTAAATTTTAGAGAAAAAAGAGGAAGTTTCAGGCATCTTCCCATTCTTCTTATCGCTAGGAAAGCAGTGAAGTCTTGCATTGCTTCTCTTGTTGCCCTTCGACTGAAAATTACAACCAAAAGCCTCACAATGTGGTATCGTATCAGTTGTGTTGCGGTAAAAACGCCAGTGGCTCACCGAGTGCAACCATTTGACGTCATCGACGCAGAATGTACGGTGCACATAAAATAACGGCGCCCCCTATAGTCCAAAAACAATGTTGATTTTTTTAAATAACATACATTTTCATAGGTTTTCTACTACATATTTAAATAAGAGACATCATTTATGTTATAGTAAGCTATACGGGGCAGCCGTGGCCTAATGGTTAGAGAGTTGGACTTGTAACCCAAAGGTTGCAGGTTCGATTCCCAGGTCCGGCAGGGATTGTCGGTGGGGGGAGTGAATAACAAGTGCTCTCTCCACCTTCAATACCACGACTGTGGTGAGACCCTTGAGCACCCTGCTCCGGGTGTGTGTTCACTGCTGTGAGTGTGCACTTGGATGGATGAGGACAAATTCTGTGTATGGGTCACACACCACTTCCCTTTCCCCCCTTTCCCTATACATGTCTTAATACCCGGGATACCTTTAAGGCGCTTTCGCACCGAAGGAACCTTTCCATAGTTCCTAGAACTTCCCCAAAAAGCAGGATCTTCCACCAATAGATCTGGGAACGATGAAAAGCTTCCTCCGGTGTGAAAGCGCCTATGAGCCAATCACAGGATCCCAAGCGTCTGATTGGCTGACGCCCATCAGCGCTTCTATTTCTCATTCCAAACCTGGAGGTCTGAAGAGGTGTTTGATGAACTTCTCAAAGCGGACGGAAACGATCTCATTCAGGCTTCCCAGGTTAAATATGTGACGTATGCTTCTGTATTTGACTTCCAGCAGACGGTTCACTCCACCTGTGTCACTGTCGCTCTCCTGTACAGTATTTATTTGTATATGTGCATAGAGTCACTCTTCTATAAGATTATTTATTGTATTCCAGAGAGATGAAGTGATGGACGGAGCACAAACGAGTCAGTATTTTTCTATGACAGTGTTATAACGACCAGATGAAGTATTTGATGTCATATTGTTTGCATCGTGACATTATTTTCATAAGTTCAACACCAAAATCTGAAGGAAAAATGACTGTAATTTAATTTAAATCAGCGGTGCAGTAAATACTAACATGATGCATAAATGCTAAATAATTTAAATAACATATCAAATTAAATGTATCATTATTTTTTCTATTACAGTCATTTTACAGACATTTTTAGTGAGATTTTGTGAAACGATTACTGTTATGAAAATGTCACGGTGCAAAAAATATAATAATAATATGTGTCCCTGGAGCACAAAAGCAGTCATAAGTAACACAGGTATATTTGTAGCAATAGACAACAATACATTGTATGAGTCAAAATTATCCATTTATCTTTTATGCCAAAAATCATTAGGATATTAAGATCATGTTCCATGAAGATATTTAGTAAATTTCCTACCGTAAATATATCAAAACTTAATTTCTGATTAGTAATATGCATTGCTAAGAACTTCATTTGAACAACTTTAAAGGTGATTTTCTCAATATTTAGATTTTTTTGCACCCTCAGATTCCAGATTTTCAAATATTGTCCTATCATAACAAACCATACATCAATGGAAAGATTATGCATTCAGCTTTCAGATGATGCATACATCTCAATTTCACAAAAATTGACCCTTATGACTGGTTTTGTGCTCCAGGGTCACATTTTTTAGTTCTTTTGATGTGAAATATGACCCACATGTGTTAATATGGAAGGAAGTGTTGATCAGAACCCTTCATATACTGCTCCCTATGAAGGGTTTATTTATTTCTTTGGATCCGCTCGATTGTGACGCTCTGCTCTCGGGTGCCAAAGTCTTCCAGAGTGATGGACGTCAGAAACGGCCAATGAGGTTCCAGTGCCACTCCCGTAGCCCCGCCCACTCGTGTAGCCCCACCCACTCCTCAACACTCACTGCATTCATGCGTCAGAGGCGAGAAAGAATGTAAATAATGCTTGGAATGCGTTTCCTTCAGATAATGGAAAGGGTGTTGGTGAAAGGAGTTATTATAGACGTGCACACAGTGTTCTGTAGCCTGTGATTCTGAAACTGAAATATGAATAGAGTTCACATTTTATTTCTGCTGAGGAACATGAAGGGAAAAGAGCATCACAACTACTGATTTTATAATTTACTGGAATATACTGATCACTGTATTAACATATTTTCAATAAATTGTCTATTTTGATCAGTTTCTGTCATCAGTGCTTGATGGAGACTGATGTTAAAGGAAGTGACTATTGAGTAATCAGCGTGTTTACAATCAGATCAGCTGCAGTGAGTCAGCAGTGAACCACCAACGAGGAAGAAAACAGAGACACGTGCTCACTGTAAACACTGATTCAGTCTGTTTCATCAGCTCCAGTCTTTATTCCTGCTCCTTCAGCCTGATTTACATTTACATCTATATATACATTTATTCATCTAGCAGATCTGACCCTGGGCCACAAAACCATAACGGTCAATTTGATGAAATTGAGATGTATGCATCATCTGAAAGCTGAATAAATAGCTTTCCATTGATGTATGGTTTGTTATGATAGGACAATATTTGTAAATCTGGAATCTGAGGGTGCAAAAAAATCTAAATATTGAGAAAATCACCTTTAAAGTTGTTCAAATGAAGTTCTTAGCAATGCATATTACGCATATTATTATATTATAAGAAAAATGTATAATTTTGACCCATACAATATATTGTTGGCTATTGCTACAAATATACCCCAGAGACTTAAGACTGCTTTTGTGCTCCAGGGTCACATATATATATATAAATAATATGAAAATTAACTTTACTTTTTTTTTTAAATGCTAAAATATGACATATGATCCAGACGTGTTCCTTATAGAATAAAACAAAATTGCATTCAGGGATTTAATTATGAAAATAATGTGAAAAAAAATCTTAATAGTCCTGAAATAGACTTATGGAAAAAAAATACACACACACACACACATATATGATATGACATGTTACTTGCAGAATAAAACAATTGTATTGCATAAAGGGGATTCATTATCATGAAAATGTGTTGTTTTTTAAAGAAGTATCTTCTGCTCATGGAGTGATTTTAATCCAAAAATACAGAAAAAAACTAAAATATTATGAAATATTATTGCAATTTAAAGTAACAGTTTTCTATGTGAATATGTGTTAAAATGTAATTTATTTCTGTGATCAAAGCTGTATTTTCAGCATCATTACTGCAGTCTTCAGTGTCACATGATCTTCAGAAATCATAATAATATGCTGCTCAAGAAACATTTCTGATTATTATCAATGTTGAAAACAGTTGTGCTGCTTATTTTTCTTTTTGGGTTTTAATGAACTGCTTGTTTTGTAGATTCAAATAGCAGAGGAAAAAGACTGACTCAGTAGGAAACAGTTACTAAACAGATAAAGGCACAGCGTGAGTGATTGTAGAGGAGGAGAATGTCACACACACACTCTTTCTCTCTCACACACACTCTTTCTCTCTCACACACACACACACACACAGACACACTACACACACACACTCACACACACACACACACACACACACACACACACACACACACACTCTCACACACACACACACACACACTCTCACACACACACTCACACACACACACACACTCACACTCTCACACACACTCACACTCACACACACACACACACACTCACACTCTCACACACACACACACACTCACACACACACACTCTCACACACACACTGTGTGGTTTCTCTCAGATAGTGAATAAACTGCAGCGACTGCTCTTTCTAAAGCGTCTCTATCTCATGAAGCAGCTCTGAGTCGAGGGTGTGACTCCATCCAGACGTTTACAATCATTGATTCTCGTCTTTTGTTGAACCTCGATGGTGGAATAATCTCCTGAACTCCACCCGAGCAGACGAGTCCCTCACGATGTTCTAGAAACGCCTAAAACTGTGAACATTCATTCATTCAATGAGTCTGAGCTCCTGTTTATTCTGTGGATAAAAGCTTCTGCTAAATCCATGAAAACAGATGACAATAATACTTCACAAAGAGGAACATCAATCATCATGTACTGACATCTCAACTAATGCTTCAACAGTGTTTTAAATAAACCAAATCAAAGAGAAGTGGCAGAAATATTAGCTCAGATATTAATACATATGTATCTTATTGTAAAGAACCACCTATAATGCTCTTATAATCTTTGATTTACACTGATCTGCTTGTGAAAGATGATGATTGTGATCTGATGGGTTTTTATTGCTCAAGTATAACAGAGCTGTATGTTCAAGCTTGTGCAAGACATTCATAACAATACAGGAAGGATTTTCAGCTTATGGTTTTTATTAAAAGACACATTTTGAATTATTATCTGTCAGCATTGCTCCATCAAACACATTAAGAGTTTAATTTTGTGGTTTGATCAAAGGCCTTCGGTGACTCTGATGATTGTGTTTGTGCTGATGGAGAACTAAAACACAGCATTAAAGACATTTATAATGTTACAGTAGAATAAATGCTGTTTTTATGAACTTTCTATTCATCTGTGAATCCTGGAAAATAAGATGCATCACGGTTTCCACAAAAATATTGTGCAGCACGACTGTTTTCAACATTGATAATAATCAGAAATGTTTCTTGAGCAGCATATTATTATGATTTCTGAAGATCATGTGACACTGAAGACTGCAGTAATGATGCTAAAATACAGCTTTGATCACAGAAATAAATTACAGTTTAACACATATTCACATAGAAAACAGCTGTTTTAAATTGTATAACATTTAACTATTTTACTGTATTTTTGATCAAATAAATGCAGCTTGTGTCACGTCACTGTGTAGAAAGAACTCGCATGAAGATGAAAGCAAGTCATTAATATAATCCACACAAAGAAGGCTTGAGATACACGTAAACATTGACAAAGAAACACTGAACTGACTACAACTTATACGGGAGAGTAAATGAGGATAATTGACAAGACACCTGGACATAATGACAATAATCAGACGGGAAACTAGGTCTCAGAGCACATGAGGGAGAAACCACAACAAAACCGCTTCATGAGGTGTGTGTAACGGTCTGTTAGTGGTCACAGAGATGCCCACGACGCAGGAGAAACCCAAAATAAACTCTTTAATTCAAACTTAAACTCAGAAGAACTCTCAACCACAAACACATCTACTCAAACTAACATAACACAGGGCTTTAACAATCATTAACAAGGCACAGGTGAACAGAATGACATAATCAGGTAATAAAGGAAAAACTAGGTCACAGGGGAAACACACAGAACGTGATCAGCTTGGTGAGAAGAAGAGACTTATCAAAAACATAACAAAATCTTACTGACCCCAAACTTTTGAAGAGTAGTATATTATACTGACAG
>CM041803.1:2117980-2120480 GCA_023376895.1 Aspiorhynchus laticeps
ATTTAATTTTAGTTTCAGATATTTTAGGACATCAAGTTAAACTGAATTAAAATAAAAAGTGTTGCCTTTGCAACTGAAACTCTTTTTTAAAAATAATTTTTCTTTTAACATTCTTTTTTTTCAAGTAATGAAAATGTTTGTTTTTATGGTTTTAATTTTACTTTCATTTTAGTTAACTTTAATAACCTTGGTGTCTTTTTTTGATCTTTTCTGCCATTTTTATAAAATCAATAAACCACTTGTGGGTTGAAAATTAGTGATAGACTGATGTTGACTAATTCTAAAATACTATTTCAGTTTTTCTCTGTCCAAATTTCATGTTTAATTCAGTATGTGTGTGTATATATATATATATATATGTATGTGTGTATGTAATGTAATATATCATAACATAGATGGATGGATAGATCAATAACCGTTTTATATTTTATAACACATTGATTTTTATTTATTGCACACTTGCATCACTTTTTTTCAATGCAGGTTTTACCTTAACCAGCACTTTTATTAATGGGCATTATTACTATTTTTTAATTTTGTGTATATATATATATATTAGGGGTGGCACGGTTCGATACGATTTCGGTACAACATGAAAAAAAAGAAATCTACTATGCTCGGTTTCTTCATTTATTTTGAACAGACAGTAGTGCAAATTTTTGAATATTTGAAAATACTACATATTATTACATGTGATATATATATATATAAAATCCATTTTGTTTTCACAAATAAAAGCAGACCTTTATACAGTGATTATTAATAAGACAATAAGTGTTTAAAGTTGATTCTGCTGGTATAAGGAAACAGTTGAAGTGATCGCGTCTCACACACACACACACACACACTCACACACACACACACTCACTCTCTCTCTCTCTCACACACACACACTCACACACACACACTCTCTCTCTCTCTCACTCACACACACACACTCACACTCACACTCACACACTCACACACACTCACACTCACACTCACACACTCACACACACTCACACACACTCACACACACTCACACACTCACACTCACACACACTCACACTCACACTCACACACACTCACACTCACACACACTCACACTCACACACACTCACACTCACACTCACACACACACACTCACACACACACACACACACACACACACACACACACACACACACACACACACACACACACACACACACATCAGTTCCAGCATTGCTAACTTGACAGCACAGTTGGTACTTTATCAAAATAAAATACAGTGAGCCAAACATCAGCGCGCGTCTCTGTGTCACCGCTGGCATTCGCTGTTCTTCTGCTGGCGGTTATCAAACAGCGTTGTATTGCTGCGGGCGCCCTCTTCTGGATTCGTCATAAGGCATCATGTACTGATCCGAGATGCCTGTACCGTGACGGTTCGGTACAAATACATGTACCGTGCCACCCCTAATATACAGTATATATATATATCAGGAGTGTAACGGCACAGGTCATTGTACCGAACCGTTTCGGTACAAGTCTTTCGGACGAATACACTTTTTTTTTTTTTTTTTTTTTTTTTTTTTTTTTTTTTTTTTTTTTACATTTTTTTTTTTTTATGGAAATTCAAATAAATAATGGTGTTTTGACCGTCTTTGATGTGGCATGACAGATCGCTGTATAAACGCTGTATATATATATATATTTTTTTTTTTAATCATCAGATTTTTTTGTCATACGGTCTTTGTTTGTGTGAAGCATTGTAAAAACATATGATTTATATCTGTGTTTTCTTAGCTTCTAATAGGCATAGCTCGCATGTGTCAAAGATTTTGAGTCAAGCTATTATACCAAGTTTTATCACGGCTGTCAAGGGATGCCTTACCACAACATTGATACACTTGGTTAACTGCTAGTTGGTCAAACTAGTTCTTAAGTTAGTGGCTGTTCATGCAACTGACCTTAGTTCAGTAAGCTTTCACAGATGTTAACAGAAGTAGAAGTAAACTTTAGTGTCTTGATTCTGATTAAATTCATATTTTGTAGTTCAAATGTATTGGAATAATTAACCAAGACAAGGTTGTTACTTGTTACTATTTGGTACTTTTTTTTTTTCATTTACTATTCTTTGTTTTTATACAGCCAATTTAACTTATTAAAGACCATATCTATGCACAAATAAAATAAAGAAACTGCAAAATGATATTTAAGAATGGTTTTGATTGCATTTAATGAATGTTGCAACTGCCCCTGTTGTGGGGTCAGTTAATTGTGTGTATATAATCATATCTGTCCCTGCAGCACAAAAGCAGTCATAAGTAACAGGTATATTTGTAGCAATAGCCAACAATACATTGTATGGGTCAAAATTATAAATTTTTATTTTATGCCAAAAATCATTAGGATATTAAGATCATGTTCCATAAAGATATTTAGTTAATTTCCTACCGTAAATATATCAAAACTTAATTTTTGATTAGTAATATGCATTGCTAAGAACTTCATTTGAACAACTTTAAAGATGATTTTCTCA
>CM041803.1:2127980-2137980 GCA_023376895.1 Aspiorhynchus laticeps
CTGATATAATATTTTATCATATATTTTAGAAAAGAAAATAGTAAATAATGCGTAAAATTTGTTTTTCTGATTTGGATCTGGATTTTTAGGAATATTTTTTACTCACAATTTTTACTGAATTTTAGCTTGGCAAAACCACTAAAATGTATATTAATTATTAAAGTGCCAATGGAGCTAAGAGTTTATTATTTTCCAGGACTTTTCCAGGTCTAGAATTCAGACTTTTAAACTGAGTAAATTAATATTTAATTTAATTAATATTTACCAAGTTTTCCAAGACGGTGGGAATTCTGATTCTTTTGAAAGTAAAGTAAAGTAAAAATAAAAGTAAAGTAAAGTAAAATAAAATAAAGTAAAGTAAAAATAAAAGTAAAGTAAAAAGAAAAGTAAAGTAAAAATAAAATAAAATTAAAGTAAAGTAAAGTAAAGTAAAAATAAAAGTAAAGTAAAGTAAAAAGAAAAGTAAAGTAAAGTAAAAATAAAATAAAATTAAAGTAAAGTAAAGTAAAGTAAAGTAAAAATAAAAGTAAAGTAAAGTAAAAAGAAAAGTAAAGTAAAGTAAAAATAAAAGTAAAGTAAAAATAAAAGTAAAGTAAAGTAAAGTAAAAATAAAAGTAAAGTAAAGTAAAGTAAAAATAAAAGTAAAGTAAAGTAAAAATAAAAGTAAAGTAAAAATAAAAGTAAAGTAAAGTAAAGTAAAAATAAAAGTAAAAGTAAAAGTAAAGTAAAGTAAAGTAAAGTAAAAATAAATGTAAAGTAAAGTAAAGTAAAAATAAAAGTAAAGTAAAGTAAAGTAAAAATAAAAGTAAAGTAAAGTAAAGTAAAGTAAAAGTAAAGTAAAGTAAAGTAAAAATAAAAGTAAAGTAAAAATAAAAGTAAAGTAAAGTAAAGTAAAAATAAAAGTAAAGTAAAGTAAAGTAAAGTAAAATAAAATAAAGTAAAGTAAAGTAAAAATAAAAGTAAAGTAAAAAGAAAAGTAAAGTAAAAATAAAATAAAATTAAAGTAAAGTAAAGTAAAGTAAAAATAAAAGTAAAGTAAAGTAAAGTAAAAAGAAAAGTAAAGTAAAAATAAAAGTAAAGTAAAGTAAAGTAAAAATAAAAGTAAAGTAAAGTAAAGTAAAAATAAAAGTAAAGTAAAGTAAAAATAAAAGTAAAGTAAAAATAAAAGTAAAGTAAAGTAAAGTAAAAATAAAAGTAAAGTAAAGTAAAGTAAAGTAAAAATAAAAGTAAAGTAAAGTAAAGTAAAAATAAAAGTAAAGTAAAGTAAAAATAAAAGTAAAGTAAAAATAAAAGTAAAGTAAAGTAAAGTAAAAATAAAAGTAAAAGTAAAGTAAAGTAAAGTAAAGTAAAAATAAATGTAAAGTAAAGTAAAGTAAAAATAAAAATAAAAAAGTAAAGTAAAGTAAAAATAAAAGTAAAGTAAAAATAAAAGTAAAGTAAAGTAAAGTAAAAATAAAAGTAAAGTAAAGTAAAGTAAAGTAAAAGTAAAGTAAAGTAAAGTAAAAATAAAAGTAAAGTAAAGTAAAAATAAAAGTAAAGTAAAGTAAAGTAAAGTAAAAGTAAAAGTAAAGTAAAAATAAAATTAAAGTAAAGTAAAAATAAAAGTAAAGTAAAGTAAAAATAAAATTAAAGTAAAGTAAAAATAAATGTAAAGTAAAGTAAAAATAAAAGTAAAGTAAAGTAAAGTAAAAATAAAAGTAAAGTAAAGTAAAGTAAAAATAAAAGTAAGGTAAAGTAAAGTAAAAATAAAAGTAAAGTAAAAATAAAAGTAAAGTAAAGTAAAGTAAAGTAAAAATAAAAGTAAAGTAAAGTAAAAATAAAATAAAAGTAAAGTAAAGTAAAGTAAAGTAAAAATAAAAGTAAAGTAAAGTAAAAATAAAAGTAAAGTAAGGTAAAAAGTAAAATAAAATATAATATAATATAAAATATAAAATAAAATATATAAAATAAAATAATAATAATTGAAAAGCTTATTTAAAAAACATAATATGAAGATCTGAAAGTTGAGTGCATTTCTACACTGCAAATTTTTTTTTATTCCTCAGTGTTTTTGTCTTGTTGTTTAAAAATGAATGTCTTAAATCAAGATACATTTACTGGAGATGCAAAATGACTTAAGATATGAAGTTGTGTTTTTTAAAGACTGTATTAAAATGAAGTGAGTTTAGATTAAATCAGGAACAGATATCTTCCAGTGGAGTCAGAAAAACAGCTTAATTCAAACAGGAACAAGTTTTCATTAATCATTTACAGATATTTGTTCTTGTTTTAAGCATAAACTCACTTCATTTTGATAAATTTCTCAGAAATTAAAACTTTAAATCTTAAGTCATTGTTCTTCCAAAGAATTAAGAATTTTTATATTTGTACTGGAACAAAACAGAAATAACAAGAAAGAAGAAAATAAAAAAAATAAGTGATAAAAAATCAAAAGCACTAAAGTCTGGTGATCATCTGAAAGCACAGGATCGTTAGTGAACGAGCCGCTGATCACATTCCTGCTGTTTTCATAAACATGATCAAAAGAATCACACTTCAATCAGCAATCCCTTCAGTTTCTCATATTATCTCTCTCTGTCTCTGTGCACTTCTGTCATCTCACACACACACACGCACGCACGCACGCACACACACACAACACACACTCACTCACCACACACACACACACACACACACACTCACTACACACACACACACACGCACGCACGCACGCACGCACGCACGCACACACACAACACACACTCACTCACTCACTACACACACTCACACACACACACACACACACACACACACACACACACACACACACACACACTCTCTCTCTCTCACACACACACACACACACACACACACACACACACTCTCTCTCTCTCACACACACACACACACACAACACACACACCTGATTTTAAATGTGCCACTCTTACAGGACGAGTTATTTATTTCCCCACAAAGTCTTTTTCAATGCGCTTCTGCCCAGATTTGACTGTGAATATAGAATCAGGCAATTATTGTGAGTTGTGAGTGCTGGAGCTACGAGGTGTTCCAGAGCTGACGGAGGAAGAAAGTGAAGGCAGAAGAAAGGCACAGCCGTGTCAGTGTTTTCTGACAGCTCGGGGTCTGTGTGTTTGTGCTCGTCTCGTCTCGGGCTCCGTTTCATTCGACAGACATCACTGACCGCAGACCAGCTCCACACATCAGGTTACTGATCAACACCTACAGAGCAGACCACAACAAACATGAGCTACTTCATAAATACAGTAACTCACCACTGAACTGACTGGAGCTGAATAATGACACTAGAGAGCTGCTTTACTGCAGAATCTGAGTTTGTCTCATATTTGATGATGTTTACATCCTTACTTTTCCTGTTTATTGCTATGAATTTGATATTAAAGCACTATATATATCCCATTCGGCAATATATATGTATTTATATATTTCAGGCCAAAAGATATCTAAAATATATAGTTTACATATTTTATTTAATTAATATATATATATATATATATATATATACATACATTTAATTGTGTGTGTGTGTGTGTGTGTATATATATATAAATATATATTTGAAATATATTTTATATGTTGTAAACAGTGAACCTCAATAAAATATATTGTTGAAATTGAAAACATATTAAGTTCAACCTTCATATATTTCAAAATGTAATTCAGGGGCATGAAAACATATTTCTTACTGTAACCTACTTTTAGGCTTTATTCATGACTTATTTTTATTTAAATGTGCTATATGTTCACATATTATAGTCAACAGTCTTTTGTCAAATGTGACATATATTTTAATGTATTTTGTTGGATTGAAATATATGGAGGGCAAAATACATTTTTAAATGCTTTTACAGCAATAATATATGTAAATATACTTTCTACCAATATAAATTTAGTCATTTTTTTGTATATTTAAAAAAAGAAAAAATAATAATTGTATATATATATATATATATATATATTCAACAAAATTGTCCAAAAATACGTTAGAGCTGGAAAATAATATAGATGTTTACATTTTGCAAATGTAAAAAAAATAAAAGTATAGCTGTGTGATTATATAGTTTACATTTTATAAAAATATATAAGAATGTATATTAAAATACATAAAATATGTTATAAAAATTAAAAAAAACTGTAATTTACATACACACACATATATACACACACAACAAAATAATAACAACACAATAATATAGTTGTTTACATTTTGAAAATTAAATTTTTATATATATATACATACATACAGTTTACATTTTTATAAAAAATTATATGAATATATAATAAAATATTTTATACAAATATTTTATATAAAAATAAAAAAATTACACACACACTCTCTCTCTCACACACACATATATATATATGTATATATATTTTATTTTTATTTTTTTTTGATAAAAACTCAAATAAAAGTACAAAGCTGTCAATGGGGTGATACACTTTTTACACTAATATGTAGGCTACTTTTAAGGCACCAAAATGGACTGTTTAGGTATAAAAGTGTAGCTTTTGAAAAGGTGTTTGTATTTGTTACTCAGATCCTTCATAATAAGCGCAGGAACATAATTCCATCAGGATCTGATTGAATTGCAGTAGTTAATGTGATCTCACCGAGTACCTGCTGAAGTAACAGCGCTGCAGGTCTTGTGTTACTCCTGTAGGTCTGTAGGTTGTATTTGTTACTCAGATCCTTCATAATAAGCGCAGCATCCGGCGGTCTGTAGGTGGCGCTCTCGAGCCGCGGCTCCTCACACATGACACCGCGCCGCTCCTCAAAGCGTCTGGAACACAAACAGACACACACACACACACACAGACACACAGGTCTGTAGGTGGCGCTCTCGAGCCGCGGCTCCTCACACATGACACCGCGCCGCTCCTCAAAGCGTCTGGAACACAAACAGACACACACACACACACACACACACACAGGTCTGTAGGTGGCGCTCTCGAGCCGTGGCTCCTCACACATGACACCGCGCCGCTCCTCAAAGCGTCTGGAACACAAACAGACACACAATTTCTTTCAATTAGCAGGAGTCGGGCAGCTCAATAAATTTGAGTTTGTCGTGAGAGACGCGAGGGCGCTGTACTTCGACTCGCTCGTAATGAAGAGTAATGTGAGCGTGAGCTGCTGACCACGACCCTCAAACACACTCCAGGGGCCAGTTCTGCAGAAAGTTTAATCTGGATCAGGATGATTTTGATTTGGGAATCCCATGTTTTGCGTTCCAGGATCGAGTGACACATCTTTCTTTTGTGCTGGGTTTTCAAAGCTAAATCAGATTGGATCACACTGATCCAGATACACACTTTCTGAGACCCTAAAGGGACATGCATTGCATTTACACAAATATCTACTTCTGACTGCTCCAGTAGTAGCAGTATATTTTTATTTAATGCCATGTCAGCATCTTAGGCTATTTTCATGGCAAAAACAATTAAAAAAACAACAAACAAACAAGTTATATTACACAAGATTTTTAACATTGACGTATGATACAAATTCTAAAACTTTTTCTGGCAAAATTATACTAAATAACTCTTTAAGACAGCTCACTTCATAAGAGTTTTGTACATGCATTAAAAGCGGGACAGTCCAATAAAATATGTTTGACAGAAAGAAAGAATCATGCATTGAATATAATCTTCACCTTTAAGCAGAAATGCATGAGTCAGTCTTGTGACATCTGCTAAACAACACTCGATCAAATCTGGTTTTAAAAGAGATTGTTTTAAATTTCTGCATGACTGGTCCATCTCTGATGATTGTGCCAATGTAGTTTACAATCAATGATAAAAAAAAACTTTAAATATGATATTTTTGTTTGATATTGACAGCTGTTTGGGGATATATTACGTGTTACAAATGTTGTATTTTTTGGATCAGTTTTAGAGTTATATTACATATGTTCCTGAAATCCACCGTTCTGCTGGGATCAGAATAATCCAGTATCAAAAGTATCTCAATCGTACTAAAACAACACAAACTGAGGATTTAATCCAGATCAAAACCAAGATCGGATTTTGTGATCTAATCCGAATTCAGAATCCTTTTTTCTTTAGAGCAACCCATTTTCAAGATTTGATCCAATCTGATGGACAAAATCTGATCAGATTATTTTGATCTTTAACAGTGAACAGCGACCCGAGTCTCCTCAGAAGAAACCAGATCATCTCCTCGACAGAAGCACAGCCTTCAGCTCTCTCCGTGATGACAGAAGATATCGAGCGTTTCTCCTCAAATGAAAGACATCTGTCACGGATCGAGGGTCGTTCCTCTCCAAAGCAGCGTAATATCAATAATATTCACTTCAGCACATAATAAACCTGCGGCTCGGACACGAATCAGCCCACACACCCGCACTGATACTTCACTACTGCGAAGAATCGATTTTGCAATATGGGGGTCTATCAAAGGAAAGTCTGGACGGTGAATCTCTGCGATTTGCAGATGATGCTGTTGTTTGAGGGTTAAACAGGATTAATTGAAGGTAGAAGAAAAGCTTTGGTCTGAAGACTGAGATGCCCTCACAAGCTCTGACGAGAGGAACAGAAGCAGAAGAGCGATGGTTTCTCTCAGTAGATGATGCTTGTGCCGAGGCTCAGCCGGAGGATCTCTCAGAACCGGTCCATGATTCCATCAACTGATGCATAACATACATAACCTGCCACAGAGAAACACTTCACATGTTCTCATACCAAACCAAACTAAAGTGATCTTAAAAATCAAACTGTGACATACTATATATGTGTAGCATATATATATATGTTCAGATGCAAAAGCCTCTAAGTGCCATCTGAAATTTTCTTCTAAAATTAGCGTTTTTATCAAGCTACTATATTTATGATCAGTTATTTCACTTTAATTGCATGGAAAAGGACCTATATATCACCATTAGAGTAAAATTATTGAACCTAAACATAGGAGCCTGATAAAAATGCTCATTTTCAATAAAAATTTCAGAGGCTTTTGCATCTGAACTCTTCATATATATATATTTATTTTTGCCAATTTTTTTAGGGTGAAAGATATTTGATTCTATCATATATATATATATATATTGCATACTTTCATTACTATTTATTAATGTAAATATATATATGGCATTTTTGGCAATTGTATAAGACAGCAGAGACTAATATAAATTAATAATTTTTAATAAATATTGTATATATAAATTAATTAATTTAATAATATGTATTAAGATGTAGGTATATTGTTAATAATATATTAATATAGATACATATATTTCAAGATTTATTATTTGCATTTTTGGCATTTGTATAAGACAATAGAGAGAACTATAAATTAATATTTTTTTATAATAAATTTTTTATTTTTTAATAATATGTATTAAGATGTAGGTATATTGTTAATAATATATTAATATAGATACGTATATTTAAAGATTTATTATTTGCATTTTTGGCATTTGTATAAGACAATAGAGTACTATAAATTAATATTTTTTTATAATAAAAAAAAAATTGTCAATGGTTATTCATTAATTTTTGCCATTTTTGCATTTACTTTGTATAGAACAGCAGAGGCTTCATTATTATATTTTAATAATAATTAATGTAATACTAAATTATATATATGCATATATTTAAAGATAAATATTTGGCATTTTTAATATTATAATATTTCCTTAATATGATATAAAAAATACTGACATATATTTATAATAATGCAGTATGTATATAGATAATTTAATATTTTAATATCCACATTTATATAAAAATAATTTATGTTTAAAAATATTTTAATATTTATTTTCAGCATTTTTGCCTATATTTGTATAGGAGAGCAGAAAAGGAAGCTATAGGGAGAGTTATGAACATGATACCATCAGATGGTTTGTTGTATATTGTTATTGTGTTTCTGCATCAGAACAGACCTGAGGCTCAGTTTTGTCAGGAGCAGAATCAAACCAGAAGAGCTGCATAAAACTACAGCAGAGAGGAGCACAGAAATATTAGTAATTGTTGTTCTGATTGTGCTGCAGGCTGTTGTTTGGCGTCACGACCGAAGCCACAAACACAGCATCACTCAGAGAGAAAGAGAGATGCAAAGAGACGAATAATTCAGTTTGTAATGACTTCTCCGCACAACACCTTCATGTAATTCCATTATGGATTGTGCCATAAAGTGATAAATTCATTATTCAGGTGGACAGTAAAAAGCAGCAATAACATCCTCTAATATGCACATTATTCACGGCGTTACTCCTCTTTCATTTATGAAGCTCTTTCTCAGGCTGTGATGGGAACGGGATGCATTGTTCTAAAAACTGAATTAGCAACGGCGTCCCGTCACTTTAGCACCGCGGCTAATGTGAACTCGAGGCGCGGAGGCTTTTTGCCATCATTCGTTTAAAAGGCTTTTTTTCCCTGAAAGACATCGGCTCAGGTTTATGACACTGACACACATCTGTAAACCAAGAGCTGCTTCCATGCAAACGCTGTAGGATCATGTGTCTGGAATCAGCTTCGTAAAGTTTCCAGAGCTTTCGACTCTCTGTCTGGTTGACAAACAGGTCAAATTTACTGTAGATGTGATTTATGTTACTGCATATCCTTCAGCGTTAAATATTGTGTATCATTATACTAGATAATAATCAGATAAATGTAACATTTTCTGAAAAAAAAAGGAGTGGTGCAAAACTCACTGCAAGAAAGGGTTGTTATGTGGTTGCTATGAACTTGTCAGGGTGTTGCTATGCAGTTGTCAAAGGGTTGTTATGTGGTTGTCAGGGTGTTGTGTGGTGGTCAAAGAGATGCTATGCAGTTTTGAAGGTGTTGCTATGCGGTTGTTAAGGTTGTTCTGTGTGGTTGTCAATGTGTTGCTATGTGGTTTTCAAGGTGTTGCTATACGGTTAGTCTCAGCCTCAGACGTCACGCTCACGGACCGTTGGATAAACGTCTGATGCATATGGCACACTTATCTGGAAACACTTCAGGAGTTTCGAAGTCGTCATCGGATTGGTTGAATTATACAGGATTTCCGGGAGACGTGTGTGTCACGTTCTTTAACGTTCAGCCGGGAAACAAAGATGCCGTGACGCCAAACCCCCTCACGAAAGAAGAAAGCCGTCGTGTTTACAAATGTGACGACGAACGCTTATCAGGATCAACTAAACGCTGGATTTTCAAAAGTATGTGAAATATTTAAAGTTCGCAGCATAGAATCTTTAAAATACGTTCGAGAGTTTCACACACCGGTTTGTTATTGTGGCGACATTTCCACACCCCGAAACGTGATGCTGAACGAAACGAACTGTGATTGGTTGTTTGACATGTCAGTCAAACGGCCTCATGGGCGGGCCTTGGCCAATAAATGCTGCCATCTATTCCAGACCTTCAGCAGTCAGTCTGAAGGTCTGGCTACATGAGACTACTATACGGTTGGCAGGGTGTTGCTATGCGGCTGTCAAGGTGTTGCTGTGCTTTTCCCTGGGTGTTGCTATGTGGGTGTCAAGGTATTGCTATGCAGTTGTCAGGGTGTTGCTATGCGGTTGTTAAGTTGTTTCTGTGTGGTTGTCAAGGTGTTGCTATGTAGTTTGTCAGGGAATGTTGGGGTGTTGCTATGTGGTTGTCAAGGTGTTGCTGGCCGGTTGTCAGGGTGTTGCGATGCTTTTGTCAAGGTGTTGCTGCGCGGTTGTTAGGGTGCTGCTATATGGCTATCAAGGTGTTGCTATGCGGTTGTCGTGGTTAGGGTTAGAGTTTAGAACCATGTGTGGGTGTCAATGTGTTGCTATGTGGGTGACAAGGTGTTGCTGTGTGGTTGTCAGGGTGTTGCGATGCTGTTGTCAAGGTGTTGCTGTGTGGTTGTCAGGGTGTTGCTGTGCGGTTGTCAGGGTGTTGCGATGCTGTTGTCAAGGTGTTGCTGTGCGGTTGTCAGGGTGTTGCGATGCTGTTGTCAAGGTGTTGCTGTGCAGTTGTCAGGGTGTTGCGATGCTGTTGTCAAGGTGTTGCTGTG
>CM041803.1:2145480-2162980 GCA_023376895.1 Aspiorhynchus laticeps
TATAATTTTTATATCAGTAAGTCTCCAGTTATCCGTCAGTGAATATGTTAATAGATTTGAACTATACTTAGTATGAAATAAATGTATTTTAAATAAATATGACCCTGCAGCACAAAAGCAGTCATAAGTAACACAGGTATATTTGTAGCAATAGCCAACAATACATTGTATGGGTCAAAATTATACATTTTTCTTTTATGCCAAAAATCATTAGGATATTAAGATCATGTTCCATGAAGATATTTTGTAAATTTACTATCATAAATATATCAAAACTTAATTTTTGATTAGTAATATGCATTGCTAAGAGCTTCATTTGAACAACTTTAAAGGTGATTTTCTTAATATTTAGATTTTTTTGCACCCTCAGATTCCAGATTTTCAAATAGTTGTATCTCAGCCAAATATTGTCCTATCATAACAAACCATACATCAATGGAAAGGTTATTTATTCAGCTTTTATATGATGCATAAGTCTCAATTTCATAAAATTGACCCTCATGACTGGTTTTGTGCTCCAGAGTCACATTTGATTTTTTTTACTAGGGGTCTGTCGGTCAGATGATCGTGTCGTCACTGGTTTAGTGGTCAGTTGATTGGATCTCACTCACAACACAACTAACAGTCCACACTTGTTCTCACTTTTAGCCACATTCACTGTCGCCGTGTTGTGGAAGATGAAGATGTTCAGAACGATGTACCAGCAGGCGAGGACACATCCTGGGGTGAGTTTAACCCTCGTTTACTCCTGACCTTCAGCATCATAATTCCTCCATCAGTAAAACTGAGAAATGACTTAAATGTCATTGTAGTAGTTTGTTTTTCTGAGAACAGATGAGGTTTGTGAAGAGCTGCTATTGACGTTCCATTTAATGTTTATTATAAACACGTCTCTAAATGAGTGCTGTTTTTAAGTCTTTAAATATCGAGTCAGAGTGAAAGATTTATTTCTATGCATATAAAACTAAGCACTGAAAGCCTATACATTACCCCACACAAACAAAACAGACATTGTTTGCTGAAACAAGAGCTCTATTACGAACAATGAACATCTGATGACCCAGATTCATGTCGTTTGTTTGGCAGGTTACCAAAACCAAATGAATGGCTGTTACGCAAACGCCACCGAGCCGTGTTAAACTGCAGTGTGTTTAACAGAAACAGATATTAAGAGTGATTTTGTAGTAAAACACACCATTAGATCTGTATCTTTTACAGCATCTTCAGTAAAACTGAGAAATGACTTAAATGTCATTGTAGTAGTTTGTTTTTCTGAGAACAGATGAGGTTTGTGAAGAGCTGCTATTGACGTTCCATTTAATGTTTATTATAAACACGTCTCTAAATGAGTCGTGAAATAACACAAAAGATGGCAAATAAGAAATAACACAAATAACACAAAAGATGGCGCTGCTATGTTCGGCCGCCGTCCGGGACGCTCCGCTTAGACTATGCTTTTATTTACTTTTTTACTTACTTTTGATTTCTATTTTTACACACATAACGTCGGCACTGATCACCTATGACAAAAGTGCACTCTTGGACATTGGAAACCGCTTCACTAACCTGGTTCAGGACACTTTATCACCGAATCCATCGTGGCCTCTTGAGATTCTTCGTAACGCGGAGAACAAAGGACACAGGCGACGGAACAAAAAACACCGTGGAAAAAGCGCTGGGATTCGGAACAGATTGAGGAAAAGGGCTCACAGTCCTCCTTTACCGAGCCTTTTGCTCGCTAATGTCCAATCCTTGGATAATAAGATGGACGATCTTAGAGCCAGGATTAGTTTCCAACGGGACATAAGGGACTGCAACATCATCTGTTTGACTGAAACATGGCTCACGCCCTCGGTTCCCGACACTGCCGTAACGCCGTCTGACAACTTCTCTGTTTTACGGATGGACAGAACAGCGGAGGCCGGTAAATCCAAGGGTGGTGGTGTGTGTTTCATGACTAACAAGAAATGGTGTGACCCCAGGAATATCTCCTCTCTGTCGCGATCCTGCTCGCCTCATCTGGAACATCTATCCATCATTTGCCGCCCATTCTATCTGCCCCGTGAGTTCTCCGCGGTCATCGCTACTGCCGTTTATATTCCACCTCAGGCAGACACCGGCTTGGCTTTGTCTAAACTTCACGATGTGATCAGCGGCTACATTAACCAACATCCTGACGCTGCTTTTATCATAGCGGGGGATTTTAACAAAGCCAACCTCAGGCAGGTCATGCCGAACTTTCACCAGCATGTATCCTGTCCAACCAGAGGACCGAATACACTGGACCACTGCTACTCTCAGTTTAAGAACGCCTACAAGGCCCGTTCACTACCTGCGTTTGGTAAGTCTGACCACGCCGCCATTTTCCTCACACCGGAATACAAACAAAGGCTCGCACAGGAACCCCCGGTGAAGAGGGAAGTGACGCGTTGGTCCTCCCACTCTGAAGCTATGCTGCAGTCGGCTCTTGATGACGTCGACTGGGACATGTTCAGGGCGAGCTCATCTGACGTCAGCGAGTTCACGGAGGTAGCAGTGAGCTTTGTAAACACACTCACCGAACAAGCTACAGAAACAATAACTGTAAGGACTTTCCCTAATCAGAAACCGTGGGTGGACAGAACAATCCGTGATGCGGTTAACAAACGCACTGCCGCATACAACGAGGCTCTTTTGTCTGGGAATATGCGCGAATATAAAGCTTCGTGTTATGCTCTCAGACGAGCAGTAAGTGCCGCCAAACATCGCTACAAAGAGAGAATTGAGTCTCATTTTCAGCTCAATGACTCGCGACGCATGTGGCAGGGACTAAGGACCATCTGTGCCTTTGGAAACAAATCCTCCGCGGAGGTGAGAGCAGATCCGTCGCTGGCCGACGAGTTAAACACCTTCTACGGCCGATTTGAAAGCAACGGCAGCATCGCGGCTCTGCCGAGCAGCGCGTCAGGAAGCAGCAGGCAGAGAAGTGAGAATCATGTGATCACCGTGTCGGAGGACGAGGTTCGGAGGGCACTAAAGGGAGTGAACATCAGGAAAGCGGCTGGACCTGACGGGATTACTGGCCGTGTCCTGAGGTCCTGCGCTGATCAGCTTGCTGGTTTGTTCACTTCTATCTTCAACGAGTCCCTTGCTACCTCTGTAGTTCCCACCTCCTTTAAAAAATCCATCATCATCCCTGTGCCTAAGAACAGTAAACCCTCCTGCCTGAATGACTATCGTCCAGTGGCCCTCACATCTATAGTCATGAAGGTTTTTGAGAGACTTGTTAAGAGACACATTAGCTCATCCATCCCTGTTACTTTGGACCCTCTTCAGTTTGCCTATCGTCCCAATAGATCAACTGATGATGCCATCTCTCACATTCTCCACTCCTCCCTCACACACATTGATAGCAGCAATGGGAACTATGCAAGACTGCTATTCATAGACTATAGCTCAGCTTTTAACACCATAGTCCCCATCAAGCTGACTAATAAACTCACAGGCCTCGGCCTAAACACCTCACTCTGCGACTGGATTCTAGACTTCCTCACCGGCAGACCTCAAGTGGTGAAGGTAGGCCAGTTCACCTCAAACTCCATCACCCTGAACGTAGGAGCCCCACAGGGCTGCGTTCTGAGTCCCCTGCTCTACTCTCTCTACACACATGACTGTGTGTCCTCTCACAGATCCACATCTATTATCAAATTTGCTGATGATACTGTGGTTCTGGGCCTCATTTCCAACAATGATGAGACCGCATACTTGGATGAGGTGGAGAGACTAACAGCATGGTGCCAGGACAACTGTCTCTCTCTGAACGTGAGCAAAACCAAAGAGCTGATTGTGGACTTCAGAAAGAGACACCTGCTGCCCTACACTCCTCTTGTGATCAGCGGGACCCCTGTGGAGAGAGTAAGCAGCTTCAAGTACCTCGGAGTAAACATCTCCGAGGACCTGACTTGGACTACACACATCCAAACACAGGTCAAGAAAGCCAGGCAAAGACTGTACCATCTGCGACAGCTGAGAAAATTCAGGGTCTCACCAACAATCCTGAAAACTTTCTATGCAGGGACCATAGAAAGTGTTTTGACTCAGTGCATCTCAGTGTGGTATGGAAACAGCTCCAGCCAAGACTGCAAAGCCCTGCAGAGAGTTGTGCGCTTAGCTGAGCGTATCTCTGGGTCGGCTCTCCCCTCTCTGCAGGACATCTACATCAAACGCTGCAGAGGCAGAGCTGACAAAATCATCAAAGACTCTAATCACCCTGGTAACTGTCTTTTCACTAGGCTGCCATCTGGTAAGCGCTTCCGCTGCCTGATGGCAAAAACAGAGAGACTCAGGAGGAGTTTCTTCCCCAAGGCCATCAGGCTCCTGAACTCAAAGTCAGCCTCTTAACATCATCTGACTTACTTCAAATCACTAATCACACACTCATTACTCTCTACCTCATAACTACCTCATAACTGTCAGTGTCATTTGCCCTTTTGCACACTTGCACACTTGCACACAACACGTTCTGTATCTGTAAATCGTATCTTATTTTTATATTTATTTTATTTTTTGTGATTGGCTGCTTCATGTCAACCATGTATAACCTGTTGCACATTCCTCTCTGTACAGTCATGCTTATATTAATATTTAATTCTACAGCTTACTGTCATGCACATTCTTTTATATTTTATATTTTATTCTTTATATCTTATTTTTCATTCATTTTATCTTATGTTTACTTCCCTTGTGTTGTTTTTTTCAATATTTGCACTGTCCATGGAGCAGACCCGACTCTCATTTCACTGCTGGTTATACAGTCTCTGTATAGTCGTGTATGTGACAAATAAAACTTGAAACTTGAAACTTCAGCTTAGTCTTTCTTTCAGAGGCCTGTAGATGACATGATGTGAAGGGCTTTTCTTTAATGAGCAAAACAAACAAAAAACCTGCAAAAAAAAAAATATATATACAGTATATACGCTTTATTTATTTATTTGTTTGCTTTCTTGTATAAATGGCACACAATTTGTCTGGATGTAAACTAGTGTGTAACTTTAGGATGTTTAGATATTTTACTGGAAACAGGACAAACATACAGATTGAGAATAGAATAGAATAGAATAAAATAGAATAAAAAAGAATATAAAATAAATAAATAATAAAAATAATTTAAAAAATAAAAAAATAAAATGAAAAAATATTAATTTCTATTAATAAAATAAAATAAAATAGATTAGAATAAAATAAAATAAAATATAAAATAAAATAGAATAGAATAAAATAGAATATTTAGAATAGAATAATTAAAATAAAATATAATAAAATAAAATACAAAATAAAATAAATAAAATGAAATAAAATATTAATTATTTCTATTAATAAAATAAAATTAAATATAAAATAAAATAGAATAATTAGAATAAAATAAAATAAAAATAATAAAATAAAATAAATTAATAATATTATATAAATTAATAAATAAAAGGTTTATGCAACTTATAAAATATAAAATAGAATAAAATAGAGTAAAATAAAATAATAAAATAATAAATAAAATAAATAAATAAAATAAATAATATTATATAAATAAATAAATAAAAGGTTTTTGCAACTTTTTATCTCTCAATTCGGTCTTTTCTTAGAATTCTGACTTTTTCTCACATTTGTTCTTGTAATAAGTCAGAATTCTGATATATTAGTCAGAATTGCGAGATGCTAATTGTTTGTAACTCAACAATTGTGAGAAAGAGAATTGTGAGATTAAAAGTTGCAATTACCTTTTTTATTTTTTAATCCGTGGTGGAAACAAACAAACAAGCACGCGCACACACACACACACACACACACACACACACACACACACACACATGCACTCACACACACACTCTCTCTCTCTCTCACACACACACACACACATGCACTCACACACTCTCTCTCTCACACACACACACACACACACACACACACACACATGTTGGTTTTTGTGGTTTATGGGGACTCTCCATAGGCGTAATGGTTTTTATACTGAACAAACTGTGTGTGCTATTGCCCTACACCTACCCTACACCTAAACTTAGCCCTCACAGGAGACTGTGCATTACTACTTTCCCCAAAAAAAACTCACCCTGTATGATTTATAAGCCTTTTGAATTACGGGGACATAGGCAGTGTCCTCATAAACCACCTTCAAATTGTAATACCTCTGTCATACCCATGTTATTATACAAATTTGTGTCCTCATAAACCACATAAACCCGCACACACACACACACACACACACACACACACACACACACACACGCGCACTCCCTCTCTCTGTCTATCCATCTCTCTCTCTGTGAGCATATATCTGACTAAAGGACAGAAAACTCTTGGTTCAGCAGCTGCTGTTAAAGCTCTCTCTCTCTCTCTGTCTATCCATCTCTCGCTCTGTGAGCATATATCTGACTAAAGGACAGAAAACTCTTGGTTTATGTCTCTGAGTTGTTGCAGGTCAGGAGCAGATGTTGCAGCAGATGCTGTCTCTCTCTCTCTCTCTCTCTCTCTCTGTCTATCTCTCTACTCTCTCTCTCTCTGTCTATCTCTCTTGGCCATCACACAGGTGTTACAGTCACTAACTAAGCGTGACTTCACAAATAAATAAGAAAGTTGTAATTTTCCTCACTCAAAAGTGTGAATGCTGAATATGACACTCATGAGAAGAGCAGGAGCACAGCTGATGTGTTCATACAGTTATCACCTTTGCTCATATCCACAGAGAAAAACATCTGACATCATCAAAAAATACAATCATTTTAATTAAATAAAGCGCTCAGCAGGAGGTAAAGAAGGTGACTGTTATAAACAAAAAAGTGCAAAACAATGCAAACAAATTATTGAGAAAATTACTTTAATTTTTCTATTTTCAATCAATGTTCCCATTTATTCATACACTTTATTAAGAGACTGATTAAAACTCTAAAAAAGGTCATTTATTAAAAAAAACAAGCAAAAACTAATTAAAAATCAAACTATATATATAAAAAAATAATTCAGTTACACTTTATTTTAAAGAGTCCTAATTACAGTGTAATTATATAATTACATACTAAACGTAGAAATAGTCCTAATATAAGAAATATTGGTTACACTTTATTTTAACCTCCTGAGACCCAGAATTTTGTTTTTTTAGGAAAAATGTAGTATTTTTTTGTCATTACATTGTTTAGAGCATATATATATATATATATATATATATATATATATACTGTATATATTTCAATCATATGTTATGCTATGTCCATGGTAGAGGACACCAGGACTCAATTAAATATAAATAAATAGACATGAATGAACATGCATACGCAAAAACAATTTATTTTTTTTAAATCACCAATATATTTTTAGGTTTCAGGATTTATTCTTTTATAACAAACTTTGTATAAAGATTATTCTGAACTGTTATAACAGAATTATTTGATATACCATTTTTCTTTAAGCAAAATATGTGTAAAATGGCCATAAATGGGTACAATGTATCCATAAACTGTATCTAATTTGCATATTAATGTGTTTTTGGGGCAACATGTCATGAAAAAAGAAGTATAATAATGGCAGTAATAATTGACAAGATTTTCATAATAATATATAATATTTCACAGGAATATTGACATATTTTCTTTCCCTATTCATTTGTTGTGTCTCCCAAAATGCGTAATAAACATGCTCTTAGTCCTTATGTATATAGTCTTTATGTATAAAATCAATGTCCTGTTTCGCAACAGAAAGTCATATTTTGATTTGAAACCCCTGAGATGTTGATTTATGACTAAAAATTATACAAAATATTATCATATTTCCATAAGAGTGTTACATTTGATCACTAAATTAATGAAGAAGTCCATGTAGAGAGTGGTCATGGTGAAACAATATATATAAATATATATATATCCAATATCTCTGAAAAGCCCTGAATGTGCTCTTTACTGGACATCCAGACTAAAAACAAACAAAAAAATACATAAAACTGTGGCATGTATAGTCTCAGAGAAATTCACTATAATATAATATCCTCATATGAGGACGCAGGGTTTAAGGTGTTCTTGTTACAGTGTAATTATACATTTAATACTGAGTAATATTTATTAACTACATGTACTTACTATATGATTAGGATTAGGGTTACTTGCATGTAATTATGCATAATGTATTGTTCTTATAATAGTAAGTACATGCAACAAGGACACCTTAAAATAAAGTGTTGCTGAAATATTAACAACATGTATTTACTATAGGGTTATGATTAAAGCTAGTTGCTTGTAATTGTTCATAATTTAGTATAATTACTAAAGTAAGTATGTAACATAACAAGGACATTGTAAATAATAATGCTGCTCTATTATTGAGTAAATGTTGATGTGAAACTTGATCATAATCATCTACAGAGAGCTTATAACTGCAGGTGTGTGTCAGACAAACACTAAATACATCACAAGCATCAAATGACCGCAGATGAGAGAAGAAGCAAAGCAAACACATGTTGCGCTCAGCTTACGACGTTTAAACATATTTGATAAGCTCATTTGAATATCTCCCAGTAACCCCTGGGGGATTATGCAAATCACTGTTACAGGAGGCAGTTTTGACAACATAAGGCTAAGTCTGTGTCTGTCTGTCTCTCACTTTCTCAAACGCAGAAGAAACCTGGCGACTCTAGCATCCGAATTGATGCTTCGCATTTCCTCTTTTAATATGTATTTCTATTCTAATCCCTGTCATCATTTACACACACACACACACACTGAAGTCTCCTGGTAGGATGTGTGTGTGTGTGTGTGATCCTGTCACTCAGTCTGATCGGCAGTGGAGTGCGAGTCTCTCTCTCACACACACACACACACACACACACACTCTCTCTCTCTCTCTCTCTCTCTTACACACCCACCCACACCCTCTCACACACACACCCACACACACCCTCTCACACACACACCCACACCCACACCCACCCCCACACACACACACCCACACACTCTCTCTTACACACACACACACACACACGCTCTCTATGAAAGCTGATGATTCTTTCCAAAGCAACTTACATTGCAATCAAAGTTTTAAGTTCATGCATTCTCTGGGAATCGAACCCATGACTTTGGCGTTGCATGCACTATGTTTGAGGTATGCTACAAGAAAGCTATATATCTACATTTATGCATTTGCCAGGCACTTTTATCAACTTACATTGCATTGCATTTAAAGTAAACATTATCAGCGCATGCATTCTCTGGGAATCGAACCCATGACTTTGGCGTTGCAAGCACTGTGTTTCAGGTATGCTACAAGAAAGCTATATATCTACATTTATGCATTTGCCAGGCACTTTTATCAACTTACATTGCATTGCATTTAAAGTAAACATGTTATCAGCTCATGCATTCTCTGGGAATCGAACCTAGGACCTTGCCGTTGCAAGCACTGTGTTTTAGAGGAATATAGATCTATCTACTGTAGCTATAAACATGTTGACAGTGTAAATAATTTTTAGGTTTAGGGTATAGCGTTACGGTTGCTCAAAAAGTGGATCATGGCACTTGCAACACCAATATCAAGGGTTCGAATCCCAGAGAATGAATGAAATGATAACTTGTACACCTTGAATGCAATGCAAATGTTGTTGAGATGTTGCTGCACGATTGTTTATATTGTTAAAAATGTAAACTATATTATCACCCAGCTCTGCTAAATGTGACTATAAGGCCTGAAGACATTAAGATGATATAAAAAGTAACAATGTTTTTCTGTAAATCTGCTTCGACAGTGTATTTTGAAAAGCGCTACACAAATAATAAATCTGTCTTGAGTTGAGTAACACACTCACACTGACGTCTGATGATCGTCTCGTGCTCTTTCAGCTCATCCCTCAGTTCCTCTTCATGTCTGCAGGAGTGAGCGGAGCTTTTCTCTATCTGATCCGACTGGCTCGTGGACCTTACGTCAGGTGAGATGAGACCAGACCAGCAGAGAATCACCCAGACAATCATCACTTTATAACACAGTGCTCATGTTATTGAGCACTGACTGTACAATACGGCATAACACAGATAAAATACACACACTTAAAGGGATAGTTCACACGAAAATCATTCTGCAATCATTTACTCACCCTCATGCATTACAAACTTGTTTGTCTTTCTCTATTAGAAGATGTTCCAAAAAAAAAGTCAGAGTATATGACTGTATGTTATGGAAGCCCATTTCCGCCACTGAATAAAAAATAAAAAAAGTTTATTGCGACTTTTTTTTTCTTGCAATTCTGACTTCTTTTCTCAGAATTATGACTTTTTAAATCGCAATCGTGAGTTTATATCTCAGAATTCTGAGAAAAAAGTAAATTGCGAGAAAAAAAAAGTCAGAATTGCAAGATAAAAAGTCGCAATAAACTTTTTTTATTTTTTATTCAGTGGCAGAAACGGGCTTCCATAGTATGTGCTCCTCACTATTATGATCAAACCTAAAAACCACATGACAATCAGTCACATGATATCATATTTTTGTGTGCTGCTACTTTAATATTGTAACATGTAACGTGTGCACAAGTGAAACACAGACTGTGTTATATATTCACACGTGTTACAGACAAGTTTTTTCTTCAGATGTGACGAGTGAATGTATTTTTGTTGGCCTGAAATATGCGAAGGCCAAAATATAATTTTAAATACTTTTATATATTTATATTTTTTTAAATATTATTTCAAAAATCTGCAAAAAAATGACCACAAATATATTGGTAAAATATATTTTGAAACATATATTAGCAAATATTTTTGGCCATTTTTTTTTGTATACTTTGACATAATTTTGTATATTTTGAAACACACACACACACACATATATATATGTGTGTGTTTGTATGTATATATATATATATATATATACACATATATACATACGTACATACACACATACATACATACACACATACATACACACATATACATATATATACATACATACATACTAGTCAACATTTGAAGTGGATCAAAACCTTTCATCAAAGTTGTCCTAAAACCTATAACCAAAATGCGTTCTTGTCTTAGGACAACTTTGATTAACTTTTTTGATCCACTTAAAATTCTGACTATATTATATTTAAATATAAATATATACACGCACACACTATACCGCAAAACACACACACACACACACACACATACACAATACACCACAAAACACAAACAAACAAAAACACACACACACTATACTGTAAACCCCCCCCCCCACACACACATATATATACATATATATATATATATAAAATGTATGGGGTTAAACGATTATTTTAAAAATAGGTTCAAATAATGTAAACGAATGGCTTCAACAGAAGCATAGATAATCAATTAACAACCTTGCAGCTCACATCAGCTCTGTCTTTGATCGTTTTAAGTTACTGTTAAACATCAATTTCTGTATAAGGAGAAAATAAAGGAACCAGACTGTTTACGGCACAAAATAATATTTATACTGATTACTATTAATAAATGTAACAATTTATTGAACACTGAAGGCTGTTTCCATGATTTAAAAATGCCACTTGAGGCTGTTCATTAGTGATTTTACCACAGTAATGAGGCTAAGAACACTTCTAACCGTGGTATAATCACAACCATACTCTTGTACATCATCATGTTTGTGTAGCGTGTTCATTCTTCTCTGTGAGAAACAAACTTTGTTTAATTAACGACGGCAGGTTGCCAAATACCTGTCCTCCGTCACCTCCACCTGATAATTACCCTCCTTTACCACCACTGCTCTGTTTTCACTCGCTCTCTCTCTCTTTCTCTCTGGTCTGGCCTTACCCTCATTCTGTCAGCTGGGACAAGAAGAATAACCCTGAACCGTGGAACAATCTCGACCCGACCTATCAGTACAAGGTAAACAGCCCAGCGACTGCTCTGTGATCAGCTGCAGACAGATCCGTCACAGACCCGTCACCCCCGCTGTTCCCGGATCAGCTCAGTTTCATCTGACGCATGCGTGACAGGAGCTGCATGCTTGCAAACACGTTTGAGGAGGGTTTCGAAGATGGCGACTATTTAAAGTGCACCTGTTATGGGTTATGAAAGATTCATATTTTGGTTTTGGGAGTCCCTGACAACAAGTTGACATGCATGCAAGGTCAAAAAACACTTTCATTGTCTTATATGCATTTATTACTTGCTCATCGACTCCCAAACGATTCTCTCAACGATTAATTTTTCCAAACCCCTCCTTTGCGTGACGCTAATCTGCTCTGATTGGTCGATTTCATTTAAAGCAGTTTTTGTGAGGCAGTGCTGCTTTGTACAGCGTTACCGGGGAAACCGCTCCAAAAGCGACACCTAGTGGCAAAGAATGAATTTGCATTTTCATTCAGACCAATGCGAAAAGACCAACAAGTGGGCGGCAATATGCTAATGTTTCATGATGACGTCAAACAGGGATTGGTTTTAAAAACGACTCGTTTCAATGATTCAGAGTCGACTCTTTCTTTGACAGACAATAACTTTATACACGGTGCACTTTCAGATTTAAAACTTTGCAGGATGTTTTCATTCACTTGTTACACACTGCATGAAAGCTCATTTTCAAAAATCCATAATAGGGGCACTTTAAGGGGTTGTGAAATGGAGTCAAAATGCTTGTGATATTTACACATATGTGACCCTAGACTACAAAACCAATCTTAAGTGTCAATTTTTCGAAATTGAGATTTATACATTGAATAAATCAGCTTTCCATTGATGTATGGTTTGTTATGATAGGACAATATTTGGCTGAGATACAACTATTTGAAAATCTGGAATCTGAGGGTGCAAAAAAATCTAAATATTGAGAAAATCACTTTTAAAGTTGTTCAAATGAAGTTCTTAGCAATGCATATTACTAATCATAAATTAAGTTTTGATATATTTACGGTAAGAAATGTACAAAATATCTTCATGGAACATGATCTTTACTTAATATCCTAATGATTTTTGGCATAAAAGAAAAATGGATAATTTTGACCCATACAATGCATTGTTGGCTATTGCTACAAATATACCCCAGCGACTTAAAACTAGTTTTGTGCTCCAGGGTCACATATGACAGGTTACTCTACAATAAAAACATATGCAAGTTTCAGAACTCAAACTAACTAGTTTGCAATATGAATTATTTTCTACCTTTCTGAAATGCCTGGATTTGAAATCTGGTGATTTGTTGCGTCACGTTTCCCCTCGACACGCCCTTAACATGCGCCATCGTCGTATGCAATCAAGGAGGCGTCCATTTATGGAAGGTGGACGGTGCCATAATGTCATGATTTGTCATGTTCTTTTTAGTTGTTTAGTTCAACGTTCTTTCTCAATCAGAAACGTCTTAATTTACATTGTAACATTAATTAATTTACTCTACCACAGTAGGAATCAGTAAAGCAATGCTGCAATAAACTAAAGAAAGGATTAATATGTGGGTAAATCTAGAGTTAAACCTGCTTTAAAAAGTACAAGTTCGAACATGGCCAGAATGTGCTTACATTGAGAGACACGTTCAAATTTATCGTCTTAATACAGTAAAACTGTGTGTCTTTACACATACTAAGAAAACATAGTGAAAATTGGCAGCCATAATGTGCATGTCTACACATACAAAAGAAACGTGTTCAAAATTGCTGTGTTAACATGGACAAACAGACAAAATTTTGTGTTCTGTTTAAAGACCCCTTTAGCCTTTCATATCCATCAATCACAAGTCAATATGGAAGGTGGAAAGGGTCAAAAGTCTTTAAAAGGAACACATGAAATTTGACTGTCGACATGCACCGTTTGTCCACGTTAATGAGAAAACAAGGACAGCAGCAAATAAAATAGCTATTTTTTAGACTATATTTGTATGTGTGACACAATGTTATGTTACCATTAACGTGGATGAGCAAGGGTATGTTTAAAATTTTAAAACTTTTGGCCCTGTCGGCCTTCCATATTTATCAATCAAAAGATCCAAACTGCTGTTGGATAAAGATGTTGAGTAAAGCTGTCAAACTCAAACTGAACCTTCAAAACTCTGCATATCCGTCCTAAAGATCCCATCATTAGAAATGCATGGCTGAAGTTTATTTTTAATGATGTGCCTGAGAGACTGAAAGATAAAGTTTCCATTTGTTCTTCACATTTGACAACACACTGTTTTCTGAATTATTCCAAACATGCTGCCGGTTTTTCACAATATCTTTTATTGAAAGATTCGGCAGTGCCAAACATTTTGTCCTCGGAGGAAACACAGGCAATACATTTATTTTTAATCCTACAGTGTGTTTGTAATAAACTTCCAAACCAGCCATTAATGCTATTAAGACTTAAAGTGCATCATTTTTTGAGTGTTGCTATTAAAATCAGTACAAAGCTGGACATTAGAATCACAACAGAATATGAGAAATTGCTTCCACTAAGCATAAAAGTTGCAACCAAAATAAATGTTTAAAGGGGTCATATGATGCGATTTCAAGTTTTCCTTTCTCTTTGGAGTGTTTCAATGTGATTGTGCATAGATAAGATCCCTGAAGTTGCAAAGACTAAAGTCTCAAAACCAAAGAGATATTCTTTATAAAAGTTAAGACTCTGCCACGCCCCCCTAAAACGGCTCATTCAAACACGCTCCACATGTCTATGTCACGATGTGGAAATATTTGTGTAATGCCGCCCAAATGTTCAGAAGGCGTGGTTTCAGTAACGCAGTAGTGTTGATGCAGCCATGTCAGGGAGACGCTGTGTGTTTCTGTGCGAAAGCAAAAGCACTTTATTTGGCCTCCGAAAGTAGATGCATTTAGGAATCATTGGTTAAGATTTCTTTACAATACAACAGCACAACCCAAATGTTCATATTTGTGCAATGCATTTTATGGACGACAGTTTTGTGAACCTAGTAGAGTACAAGGCTGGCTGTGCACGAAGGCTATTTCTAAAAAAAAAAAAAAAAAAGGTCAATTCCGACTTTGCTATGACAATCTGGTGCTTCTGAATCAGCGACTGTAAGTATGTTTTGTTATCAGTTCAAGTATTTGCTATTGACTGTTCAAATGCGGAGTTTTGCGCGTCGTGTGTGTGAGTGTGAGTGAGTGTGTGTGTGTGTGTGTGTGTGTGTGTGTGTGTGTGTGTGTGAGTGTGAGAGGGGAACAGGGTCACATCACAGCGGAGTATACAGCCCGTTAGAAATCGTCTTAATCGCGGCTTGTGTACTGCAAACACATACTGTACGAGCATCATCACTGTGTCTGTCACGCGACTCTGTTCCCCTCTCGGGCTTGAACTGATAAAACTAACTTGAAAGCTGAAGCTAGCGATTATGGAAAGGGGCGTTATATTTCCGACGCGTGCTTGTGGTGTTCGGCCAATCACAATGCACTGGGTCAGCTGGCCAATCAGAGCAGACTGCACTTGTCGGAAGGCGGTGCTTTGTAGAAAACGACGTGTTTGAGAGAGGCGGGGCATAGAGGACCTACAATAATGTACAGTATTTGAAAAATAATGTGTTTTTTGAACATTAAAGGATGTCAACATATTCTGTTACACCAAATACACAAATAATGATCTTTAAAATAGCATCATATGACCCCTTTAACCGCTGGCAAATGAATGAGAAACAATGTTTTACAACATCTTTTGTAATATGACAAGCAATAACAATACTTTTAAAACTATATACCAAAAACAAAACTAATTCCCATGCTGAAATAGACTTCGAGCTCAAACATATATGGCTCTATCACAGCGCTTGCCATTGAGTATAAAAACACACAGCATGCTGTAAAAAAAAAAAAAAAGGGCGTGGCTATGTGTGATGAAGTCAGCCAATCACAGCAGTGGGCGTTTACTTCTGTTTTTACCCATTTAAATAGTGTCTTTTACATAGAGCAAAAATAAGGATGGAAAATGACCATTTTCCATGATCCTCTTAAAGGATGCATTCAAAAGACAGCATTCATTCCCATCTTAAAGAAGAAATAATTCATATCGCAGCGGGAGAATGTTTTGTTCTCGTTTGGAACATCTTGATCACCTCCAACGATTAATTAAAGTATTAACAAAAGCAGATGGAGAAAATAAGAGTTTCCTCTCCTTCCGGGAAGTTTGCGTTCAGGCTCATGAAAGGTCACAGCTCGACATGTTTGATTCTCAACAGGAGCCAAAGGTCAGAAATCAAGACTCCAGCGGCGTCTCAACGTTAATCATAATGTGAGACAGAAACAGAGAGAGAGAGAGATCAATGAGAATAAAATAACAGCGGCTGAAGAACGCGTCTCCTGTCATGCATACACAACAGAAACATGCTTTCTGTCACAAAAGCTGACGCTCCGAGACCTTTTCACAAAAACACGAATGCAGGAATTGTGCATCTGTGGGGTTTTTAGCTGTTTTCTGTCCAGCAGGTGAATAATGGTGCATCTGATCACCGAGGAACAGCAAACTCTCCTTAAAGAGGTCATCGGATGACTCTGGAGCACAAAAGCAGTCATAAGCAGCACAGGTATATTTATAGCAATAACCAACAATACATTGTATGGGTCAAAATTATACATTTTTCTTTTATGACAAAAATTCATGAATGTTCCATGAAGATATTTTGTAAATTTCCTATCATAAATATATCAAAACTTAATTTTTGATTAGTAATATGCATTGCTAAGAACTTAATTTGAACAACTTTAAAGGTGATTTTTTCAATATTTAGATTTTTTTGCACCCTCAGATTCCAGATTTTCAAATAGTTGTATCTCAGCCAAATATTGTCCTATCATAACAAACCATACATCAATGGGACGCTTATTTATTCAGCTTTCAGATGATGTATAAATCTCAATTTCGAAAAATTGACCCTTATGACTGGTTTTGTGGTCAGGTTAGGGTTGGGTTAGGGTGTGTACACAACCACCCTATAATGATAAAAATCCACCAGTGCTTTTTTTTAAAAATCCCCATAAATCATAAGCAGTGTCTCAGATCAAGTCATTCTCAGATTCTTGGCAGAGTGATGTAGTTCTGCACAGGCCCCGCCCACGATTGTTGATTGACACTGGTGTTTAACCTTAGCTCCGCCCTGAGTGATCTGTAAACAGTCCTCCATTGTTTCGACGCTGGAGCAGATGTAGACAAGAATGTCTCCGATTAAGCGACTGAGGTGTTTTGTTGTTGGATGTAATAATGAACATAGCAGTTGTAATTTACTCCTGACATCTGAGCCGCTGAAGACACAGAGGATTACGTTTGTTTTTGAAGGGAATGTGCCTCTGATCTACCTAAATGTGTTTATGTTTGTGCAAATCATTCGTGATCCAGCTTCACCTACAGAAGAAGTGAGTATAAGGGTTTTTATGAATCTTTGTAAATCGCCTTTCCTAACAACGTGCTAGTTAGCAAGTTCCACGACGAATGCGGTTAAATTTAACAGAGAACTGCTCACCTCACGGAAGAGAGGGGCGGGGTCAGCAGAGCTCATTAGCATTTAAAGCGACATGCACCGAAACAGC